>JAHBMJ010000542.1:80263-126325 GCA_018398765.1 Chromera velia | reverse complement strand
CAACTCCAACGACAAACCCACACACCCTCTCAATGAACAAACAGAGAACCAAACAACCAAAGGGCCCCCCATCCCCCCCCCATCAAGGCCCCCCCACAGCCCCCCGTCTCCCTCAGGGTCCCCTCCCTCGACCGGCACCGGACCCCAAACTTCGTCTTTTGTTCCTCCACCAATCCTCACTGATCCTTCCACCATGTTTCCAGAATTCCCCCCCCCCAATTCCAAGGCCCCTCTCTTCAGTCCACCAACAGGACCTCCAACAGACCCCCCTCTCCCCTTACAACCACAAAGAGTAGCTCCAGGCGGCCCACCTACATTTGTTCCCATGCCAGTCTCCCCTCCTATGGGACCCCCCCCTTCGGAGCCCCTCTTCTCACCCCCCCTTGCACCACCACCTGCAGAATCACCCGGAAATCTGCCGAACGGGCCAAATGCATTCGCTCCCGACAGCCCCCCCCGGCTTCAGGTAGATGGAGGGAGAGGGCCTGGAGAGGAGAAGCAACCCGAAACAACGACCGTCATCGGACGACTGGGAAGTCTCCTCAACGCAAACCTTCCGGCATTTCCCCTACCACCAGACTCGGCGCCGCCGTCTCTCCCCCCGCCTCCCCCAGGCCCGCCCCCCACTTCGTCCACTGCGGACACAGAGGGGGCTCCGGCATGCCCACCGCCATCACAGCAGGTTCCACCGTGCCCCCCACCAAGTCATCCCCCCCCTCAAGGACCTCCTTGATCGCAGGATGTGTCGAGAAAAGACACGTATGGACTGAAAGGTTTTCTTTTTCTTCTCTTTCAGTCTCGTTGGTTTGCATGTGTTTAGGAATTCTCGCAGAAGAAAAGTTGAATCCCCATGATCGTACGTGCAAGCCGAGAAACAGGTGAATAGAAACAAATGTCAGAAGCGTTTAAATTTCTTTGACTGTCATTTGACAATCCTTGTGTTTAACTGTGCAAATGGCTGGCGGCAGTGTCCTCAACTAGGTCCTCAAGTTGTCCCTCAAACTTCAAAGTAGGAACGCTGCTTTTCTAGCTACATTTTTGTATGAATCATTTTCTTCGTACTTGCAGAATGTTACGCACCCTGTGGGCCTGTCACGAGCGTCGCGCTGCGCTAGGGCCGCCGCTGACCTCGCAACGCCGCGTGCGCTCAGTCTGAATAAAGTGATGTCTGACCTTGCGTGCGAAAGTTGTTCTGTGCCAGTCTCTCGATCGTGGTGTTGGCTAGTCTGAATAGCGGATCAACAGATTAACTCTGCTAGGTCATACTTTAATGTGAGTCTGCCTACGATCTACGCTTATTATAATTGAGCCTCTAGTACCGTACGCAGCTTATACACCCGGTAGGACTCTTAACTATTTGCATGGCTGACCGTTCATAGAGACTATAAAAATGCTATCGGACCTAGTATCAGAGTCGTCTATAACCCCCTTGAACCTAAGTATCACTTGAAAAAATATAATCAAAATAATCCTAGAGATGATCTCTATCTACGGCATTGTTTTTCAAGAGACCGTCTAAATATGCGGCTTTAGCTTTCAAGACGCCATAAAATCGGCGTAAATAATCCGTGCCTGCGGCACGGACTTTCAAGCTTATATCCAAAAATACCGCGCGCGGCGGCTTGAACTTTCAAGTGGTATTTAAGATCCGGGAGGTCCTAGGGGAGGTCTCGTCCATAGGGACTTATTAATTTTAAGTTTCGTCTCTCTGATTCTTCCAGTTTAGTAATGATTCTAATAGTTTTAGACTGTTTGAGTATTCATTACACTATTAGTTAAAGTTAAGAGAGGCACAAATTTATAGGTAATGAAGTTTTGTTGTATACACTATAGGTTTTACAATAGTTTTTTTAATTTTTTTTCTCAGCTTGTAAATTAACTTCTGGTCTTTTTTTTTTTTTAATGACATTCAACCAAAAAAATGAGTGATTGAACCTACTAGATGAAGTAGCTTGGCATGGGTGCTTGTATGGGACCATGGGTGGCAAACTACGTCTCATGAATCAGTATCATTCATACGTAAGCATGCTGCTCTGGAAGTAGAAGAGTTTGAAAAGAAGCATCCCGGTTTGAATTAAGTATAAATCAAAGTGAACTGCTGTTGACAGCCTGTTATAAAAAACCGAACTGCCTCGTGCGTTGCCGCCAAACGCTAGATACCTATTTAGACGCCTATTTATATAGGCCGATGGCGATGGTGTATGATAATGACAGAAACTAGTCTCTCATAGGCTCTGCACTCCATAAATATAGCAGAAAGATAACGAAAGAATGCAAAAAGCACAGAGAAACCTTTGAAAAAAAGAATAGAAAGCTCAAAAGCCGTCAAAAGTTAGGTTATAGGCAGAAAGTAAAAAAAAGAGAAATTTAAACCTAGATTTAAAAGTAATGCTAGCTATAAAAAACCATACCAAGAGCATTCACATTCCTTAGCATCTTTAGTTACGTATATAGAATAATTCTATCTAGTATCTAGCTAATGTATCTGTTTTGTGTGCATTATACTCATCCAGAGACCCCCCGAGAGACGGACATAGACAGCAACGCTTTGAATGGTATCCGTTTTCATGAGCAGCGGGTCAGACGGTCCGACTCAGACCTAATGACTGTCGGATTCCATTCCTTCTCCTGCATGACCCTCGAACTCCATACGCACTGAATGAAAATGGACGGCTCACTTACTCATGTAATCAGTCAGGCTATCTCTCCGGCACACAGTTTCATTCAGCTTGTCCGTAGTCGCCTTGATAAACTCTTCAGTCAGGTCATGCAGCCACACCAATCTTCTGTCGAGCTGGCGAGTAGAGACGTCTTTTTTACTGTGTCGAAACACAGGGGGCAAACACAAGGGAGACAAACACCATGCAGGGGCAAACACAAGGGGTGAATATAAACACAGGTGCATGGTCTACATGACTCAAAGAGAGACAAACATAAGGCCGGGGTGAACATGAGCATAAGGGTTCAAAACAAAACAGAGGTAGCAGAGAGGGAACAGGAAAAAGAAGTACTGAAGATCAGCATTCCGGTTGTGAAAATTAACGCAGAATACGCGGAAGGCATTCAGTCATAAGAAAGATGGAAACGCAGTCATCCGCATGAAAAGTTGCAATTGGCAACGCATGTGCACCAGCTTGTACACGTACCGGCTCGACTTTGACGACCTTCTTCCTCACGCCCTCGTTTGATACCGCCCCTCCGTGGAATACGTAGCAAGCGTTCGCGATAACAGGAGCTCTCTGTTTACTCTTCTCACCCAAATCGCTCTTTCTATCTTTTATTGTGCTTATCTGCTGCCTCCCTTTCTTGCGAGACGCCTCCTGCTTTCCTGTCACTTCTTCCACGCCCCCCCCCCCCAGTCTGTCCTCTTGCAGTCCGATCTCGAACGCTCTGCCGTGCCTGTATTCGTGACGGCTGATGAGAGTTATGGTAATACACTATGCTACAGGGCTCTTGAATTGATTGAAGAGTGACGTACTCTCGATCAAGTTCGATGCCACACAGTGACTGACTCCCCGCTCCTTCCTCCTTGCCTCTTCTTTTCACGTCAAAGAGTCCTACAGATCTTGTCCACTCGTGCCGTCAGACTCTCTGCCTGTCCTCCCGGAAAGCGTTAGCTACCCCATACTGCCCCCCATCCGTGAACTCCACAGAGGCGTCTGCATTCCTCTCCCTCTGTGATATTACATTGCAGTGCAAGATGCTATGAGGTCACTCTGTAAGGTTAAGATATGTGAAGATCTGACAAAACTACCTGCACCGGCCCCACTTGCAAGTCTTGCACCCCCTGCAGTTCCACATGTGAGCAAAGCATGCAGTGCTGAAGGCAACGTCGTAGTCTAGGCCTAACTCCAAACAAACTGCTCGCACGAAGTCCCAATAGACTGAGTTATGTCTGGCCTCGTCGTACTTCCGCCACTCCCACTTTCCTCCCCCCGTCACCGTGTCCACCGCAATTCTGATGGTCTCTCTCTCATCCTTGTCAAATCGTAGAAACTCGAAGACTTCCCTCCTGTTGCAGAAGTTATTGAAGCGCAATGACGTTTGGGGAGGGGTTTAAGCTTTCCATCCCTGTCGTAGAAGTACTCTGCGATGAGTGACAAAAGGAGAAGAGACATCCTTATCAAAATGGGGAGTCTGAGTGCCGTAGGGATTGCATGCCCGAATGATGGCAGCCTGTATTCAAGAATAGATAGAAGCAGGGACGGACAGAAAGAGAAAGGGGAAGAGACACATTGTTGGTGAACAGTCATAGTTAGAGCATGTTTCAAGCTGGACGCACGGGAGAACGTGACGAAATTGTCAACATCACAATACAGATCCACAGAAATGACATCCATCCCACTCATAATGCCAACCGCCGCTTCATGAAGCCACTGACCATGGTCTGTCTCCATACAGTCCAGATCACGGGATTGGGAAGATCCAACCATGCAGTCGGTTTGCATTCCCAGAGACTCAGCCTCAGATTGCAGCTTTCTCTGAGTCTCTACAGAAGAAAGAAAACGGTTACCCCAGACGGCCAGTGCTCTGGACCCCAAGGTGAATGCAGGCTGGGCACTCTTTCTTGCTGCCTTCTCCCTCTCCTTTGGAGTTGTGATATTGATAATATCGATACTGGTTAATATTACCGAGAAGATGAGCGAGTCTGCCATTTGCTAGACCTCCTGGCACTGAGTCATTTTTCTGAAGTATTCCTTCTTTGTGTTTTTATCGACTCCTCGACTCGTCGAATCGTCGACTCTCATCCTGATGAGTGATGGCAAGATTCTTAAATTGTGGTTTTTTCGACTTGTCGGTAGAGGCTTATAAATCAGTTTTCGCAAAATCAACGGAGCTTCCAATCACCAAGCTAATGCAGATACGCCTATGGGCGAGCTCTAAATTCACAAAGGAAGCTCCTCTTGATCAAAACAACAAATGATGCCCATGCAGAAGGCTAGAAGGAAAGAACGAAAGGATCAAAGCCGAAAGTAGGATGCAGGAGAAACAACCATTAAAATGATTTGAGCTCTTTTTCTTTTTGAGTCGCAAGCACGCTGTCATCATATGTCATGCGTATGCGAATAAATCACCTCGGGAACGTTGAGATGGTTGTCGGACGATGCTTTTGCTCTGCTGGCTGTAGCTGGCTGCTTTGAATTGTGAGCGATCACACTGAGCGCACTGGGAGACTTGGGCAGCAAGAAATATAGCAAGAATGCACAACTGCAACACGCGTACTATACGCTATATATTATTATATACGCTGCATGCACGGGTGTTGCACGCGGTGTTGTCGAAATTCCCGCGCGAGGACCGGCATGCGTCTGAGGAAGTGGGCCTCGCGGATGGATGCATGCATGCCATGCATATGCATGCCGCTTAATTCGATCGCGGAAAGAGTTGCAGTCCCCATGCAGAATCGGACCCAGATAGCACGCGAACATGACGGAGGAACATATATACATATAGTTAGAGAAAATTAATAAGAGAATCCAGTAGATTCCAGTAGAGGTACACTCAAAGTGACGGTATGAATGGCGCCAGTGTCCACAAAGTGTTCTGAGAAGTTCCCAATGTGTCGTAGGACTTCTCAACTGACGTCCGAGGGGTCATAAGGTGAATCAGTCTGACCCACTGTTGTTCTTTCCTTCCTCTTCTTTCAAATTCAGACAGTCAGTCTTGCTCGCTCTGTCTGTCCAGTCCCGTTTCACTGTCATGCAGGGCGGGGCACCTCGCTTTGCCTCTCCGCAGCGGAGACGGCTTTGCTTTGACCTCCTAGAGACGGTCGACGGCGTTACGGGCAGGTCTGCGTTCCACGACACTCAATACTTTTCGAGAAGACACGTCGAGAAGGCCAAACGCCTATTCGGATTGTCCTCGAAGGCCAAGAGAAGACTTCCCTACAGACACAGACAGCTCTTCGACTTGGAGATTAGTGAATTGAAAAGCCTCAAAGAAAGAATCCAGGCTCTGCAGAAGATGCAACACGAGATCTCTGCGTTTGTGTTTGACACTCTGAAAGCGAAGGGACGAGACGCCGAGTCAGTACGGCGATTCTTCTGTTGCCGACGAGAGGGCGGCATCTCTTTCTTCTTCCAGGAACCTGCGGATCTATCGGAACTCTGTCTGACTCCCCTAAGTCCTCCCGCCCTCGAGACCCAATTCGACGAGGAGGGGAGAATGTGGGTGGTGGAGAAGCAAGTGCCACTTCACCGAAGAACACCAGCAGAACCAAATGAGTGGGGAGTCATGGTAAGTCGTACTAGAGAAGAGCAGCGGCATCATCGCACCACTCACTAGTCCTTCAAAAGCGCTTCTTTTCTTTCCAGAGCTTCTCTTCTGGCCTTTCCCGGCTTCCCTCCCTCCCTCCCTCCCTCTCTCTCTCTAAACTCCTCCCATTTGTGGGAGTCTTTCTTCGCCCCATCGTCGTCTTTCTTTCTGTCTCTGTCTTTCTCGCTATCCTGTCTCTGTCTGTCTCTCTTTCGTTGTTGTCTCGATGTCCATTTTCCCTACTGATGATTCCCTAATCCTCTATTACTTCTGCTTGGTCGCTCTTTGGTATTCATGCCAGCGCGCAAACAGAACAGAAGTGCCTACACATTTTGTATGGATTCTGACGGACACCCTGGCCTGTTTGTGAGTGCAGACCCTTGAGGGCGTCTGGGAGTGCATCCCCGTGTGTGCCTACCGGTATGTCGTTCGGGCAATGGCAGAAAGAGACGCGGTCTCCGAGGCGGGCGTTGGGCTTTTTGAGTGGCTCGACGATGTGGAGACGGGAATGCGGAGGCTCTGGAGGGCCCTGAGGGCATCCATAGAGGCAGAGGGCGTCTCCGGAGTTCCGGAACTCATCGGTTGGTTGGTGGCGGTGCCTGGGGGTCGTATTTGCCTCCTCTGCAGATAGAAGAAAGTGCTTGGCTCAATCGCCAGCTTCGTTGAGGGGCTCGATGCTTTCTGCTGGCCATTTTCGAAAGTATCCTCTCTGTTTGTAGGCTTGTGTAATTGTGCGTGCATGCATGCATCCGTGAATGTGTGTGTGTGTGTGTGTGTGTGTGTGTGTGTGTGTGTGTGTGTCTGTCTGTCTGTCTGTCTGTCTGTCTGTGCGTGCGTGCGTGCGTGCGTGTGTGCGTGCGTGCGTGCGTGCGTGCGGTGTCTGCCTGAAGAGAAAGGGAAAGGCAAGACGTGTTCTGCCGACGCTTACACCTCTCTCTCTTTATTTTGCGGCTTTCTTTCTCTGATGCAGGGTTCTGCCTTGAATTCGACTACTTGATGATTGTGACGAGGAGAGTGAGGGGACCGTCGCTTCGAGAGGTCAGCACACTCCTATCGTCGTTCTGCCGTGTGGACGTTGAGTGTGAGTTGAGGAGGGGGGCGTGTGTGTTGGTTTGGGTGCATTTGCGGGTGGCTAGCTACGCTGGTTTGGTCTTTTCTTTGCGTTTCGACGCCCGCATGTCACCCACCTTCACCCCTTCCTCTATGCGTGCGTGATTCTACCCCCGTGCAAATTCACACACATGTTCGTACTGTATACAGATTCCTTTCTGCTGTGGTTGTTGCAACGTCTGGCGGACGTGCAGATTCTGGACCCTCTCCACAGATTCTACGCTCGGATTCTCCCCCCTGCTCCCCGTCTCTGCTCCTCTTCGTCCTTCTTCCTCCCCATGGAGCGGGAGGTGAAACTCCAAAAGTCGAGGGCAAAACAGCAAGGGACACACAAACACAAAAAGACAGGCGCTCAAACCAATACCAGGGGTCACGATAACCAAAAGGCCAGTTCATCCCGACAGTCTGTGCCGTTGGTTGGCCGGGCCCTTCCTCAACATGGGCCCGTTCCCCTCAGTCTTTCCCTCTCAAGGGGGACCTCTCCACTCTCCTTCGGGCCCTATGCCGGGGCCTCTGAGGGCAGTCCCACCGGTCCGGGCGCCCCTTCTGTTCTCTCCTCCGTTGCCTCTCCCCTTCTCTCTGCCACTGTGACAGTCGGCACGCGGAGGTCCGCCCAGTCCGGGATTGGCCAAAGGCAGGAGACGCCCACCCCGGTGGCTGTGCAGTCTCCGTACATCGGCCTGCCGGGACCGTCCCACCCCGTGGAAGGTCCCCGGAGAATGCAGCAACCCCTCAACGCCCCTCCCACCCCCCCTCACTACTACCCTATGAACGTGCACCCCCACGCTCATCACCCACACTCTGCAAAGGGCCCAGTCCCCTCTCATCCACACGTTCCGCGTCACCTGATTCAACCAGGGATGCCGGGGCCCCATCGCGGCCTGAGTGGGCCTTTGCTGCAGCCGGGGTCCGTGGGGCCACAGGTCCCTGTACCACTTCCTCTTCAGCCCCCACCCCACGCAGCCCTGCCCCCTGCATGCATGCCCGTCTTTCCACAGAATTCGACAAGGAGCTTCAGAGAGCACCCGCCTCTGGCTGTCTCTGGAAGTTTTGTGGACACACAGCAGGAAGAGTCCGAGGATGACCCGAACAGCTGCCTTTCGGGACCGTCCATTTCTCCTCCGGAAGAAGAGTGCAGCGAGGCCTCTGCTTCGCGTGGTTTTACCGGATCGCGTCCTTGGCATTTCGCACCCCCCTCTGTGTGTGTAGACGGCACAGAAGAGGAGGATGGTGTGTTGATTGGAAGAGACGAGGGGGGGAGCGTGCGCTCTCCGTGCGAACGGCCTTATGAAGAGGGAGAAGAGGAGGGGCCAATATCTTCGCGTTCTCCCTCCATGGACACCTGGACGGGGGGGGAGATGGAGAGTGAGTGCAAAAGCAAAGACAGAGAATTGCCTTCTTCTTCTTCCGGTAATGAAGTTGAGTTTGACCTCGCTTCTCTGCCTCCTGCTGTCGCAATGGTTGAATGGGCTCGGCAGGTCTGCGTGCTCACTCACGAACTTCACGCAAGAGGCCTCGCGGGAGTGGTGGGATCTCTTGATGACTATCGAGTCGTCCCTCCAACAGAGGAGGCATCTGGTCCCTCTGCATGCGGGAGGGTCATGCTCTCAGGGCTGCCCTTCGCTTTGCTGTTGGAAGAACACAAGATGGATCCCTTTGTGCGGACTCCCTCTGCCATCCCTCCTCCCTTACTCTCTCCTGCCTCTGCGTCTACGTCCATTCCCTCCACATCCACGGAAGTGCGGGTGTCCCAGAAGGCAAGTGGAGGGGTGTCTGTGCTCGGAGGGCAGCACAGCAACAGCAGTGTGAGTGTGTCTCTGCAATCCCTCCGATCCTCCGGGGTGCGTGCGTCAGGAACCGGGTTGGGACGGCGAGAGACGGGGAGGGGAGCTTCTAAGGGGACAATTCCGGTGTCCGAGCTAATCGGTCAGTTGATTTTAGGTGCCTAATCGGTCTGTGTACGCTTCCTTTCTTTCGGGTCGTTCGATTGGTTGTGACAGTGGGATTTTTTTTCATGGTCGGTTCGTTTGGCTGTTTAATCTCGTGTGCTGGTGAGTGTCTGGATGTTTTGCGTGTATGTGTGAGTGTCTGGGTATGTTGTGTGGGTATCAATTGCCTGCACCGAACATTCATGAGTCTGAATCATTCGTCAGGGACTATTCGAAATGGGAATGTCTCTCTCTCTCTCTCTCTCTCTCTCTCTCTCTCTCTTGCCTCCATCCCTCCGTGGCTGCATGCATGCATGCAGGTCCCCGGATTCATTTGAGTGCGTTTACTTTCATACAATTAAATTAATTAATTCTGTATGACAATTAAATTAATTAATTCTGTATGAAAGTAAACGTGGCTGCATGCATGCATGCAGGTCCCCGGATTCATTTGAGTGCGGAGTGGCGACAGTGGTGGTCGTCAATTCAGACGCTCCGCCAGCAGCAGAAGAAGCTGGACGCTCTTCAGGCAGAGGGGGGCAGAGAGGAGAAGGACGTGACTGGAGACCGCCCCGGAAAGTCTTCTGGAGGTCCCGGAAAAGCGCGGGGAACTCCTGCGGGAGGCGTGCGAGCCGCCAAGTCGAAACGCGCTCCTGCACACTCTGGATTTGCGGCAGCGGCAAGGCAGCTGGTGGCTGAGCAGAAGAAGATGGTCGCTGCATGCAGAAAAAGCCTGGGAGAAATGAGGGTCAGCGGGACAATCAGTCGATCGATGCCACTCAGCTTTCTGTGCTTCCTGTTTTCCTCCCCTGCAGCAAGAAAGAGAATCTCAAGCAACGAACATATTTGGGGCTTCGTGCACACACCTCGTCATGCGTTCAAGCCGGGGAGGCATTTGAACTTTCTCTTTCTCTTTGTGCATGGCCTACATGCATGTCGATCTATCTGTCCATTCTGTGTGTGCAGACTGACGTCTCTGTTGACATGCCCGGACTCGCTTGGACTGTCCATGAGGTCCTGGGGGGATTTCCTATGGATGTCAGGGTCGGTTTGCTTGGGGGTGGCTGGGTGGGTAGGTGAACGGTGATATGTGGGGCTTTGGGGGGCTGGGGACGTCCTTTTGGTGGAAAGCTCCATGTTGCATGCCGTCAATTCTGCTACGTGAACCTTCGGTTTCGCTCTGGAATCGTGACGGGATTCGAGGGAATTGAGAGGGCGCTTTGGGGGGGGATGTGGGGCGTGATCTGCAGTGAACTGCTGTCAGCAGGTCCCCTGTTTTGAATGTTCTGATGCATCTTCGATCGATCTTTGCGTGCAGTGTCACGAGACCTCGGCTGGCCTCTTGTCAGCTCCCAGCGCCCCTCTTGGCCTCTCGTTTTCCTCCCCGTCCGCCCCTCCCATCCCCCTGGCCCTTCCAATGTCGGCAGCCGACATGGACGTCTCGCATGCCCCTGTGCTGAAGGCAGCCCTGTCTTTGGCTGCTGAGGTCCCTCAGAGGGAAAAGGAGCTGCGGGCTCTGATCAACAATGCCATTGTGCTTGCCCCAGAACAGAGACCGAGGGCAGCAGAGGTGGGTGTAAATCGCTTTCTTTCTTTGTAAGCCCGGCTTGATAGGCAGTAGTCTTTTTCTCTCTTGTTCTTTTCGTTCATCACTGTGAAAACGATCGCGTTTCTTTCTCTCGCTTCGAGTCGTCTTTGGATTGCCTTTCTTTTGTCCGTCTGTGAATGTACGTGTCAGCTCTCTCTTTCCTTTTGTCCGTCTATGGGCATGTGTGTATTTCTTTTTATTGTTGCTCCTGCAGTTGCTAGCCCATTTCCTGAAGAGTGTTGGTTGTCCGTGTGGTCCTCTGAGTGGATCTAGGGGGTCCCCCCATTGGAGGGGGAAGGAGAGGGAGAACCCATATGCATGGTCAGAGGCAGTCGTGACGATTCCTCTGCCTCCGCTCACGCAGAGCGAGGAGGGCACCTTGGAGAGAGGGGGGGGTGCTGGTAGAGGTGGAATGCATTCAAAGGTCATCAGAGCGGAGGGAGGGGGGGCTGTGGTTGAAGGTCTCAAAGCCTACGCAGAGGGGGAGGGGGGAGAAGAAATAGAAGAGGATAGGCGGTCCGCTTTGGTGTCTGTATTCTCATTGTACGATACGCTGCACACAGCAGGGCAGGTAGAGGAGTCTGTATGCGAAGCGCCTTTAGACTTTCAGACCGACCGTGTTCAGCAGCAGGTCGCTGTGCGGGAGGAGATGGCGAATGTTGCACGGTTGAACGAGGCTGTAGAGAAGTTCGTTGAGGACAAAGAGACTGAGAGACGGAGACAGATTGAACAGAAGATTGAGGCGGCAGCGCAGGAAAGAGAAGAAAACAGGAGAGCCAATGAGAAGCTTTTGAGTCTTCCACTTTGTCTAGAGGCATCCTCCCCTCCCTCTGCCCCTTCCTCTTCTGATGACGTTTCCTCCCATAAGTTTCTCACTCCCCCCTCATCTGCCGGGGCCCTCTCGGCCCATGAAGGTGAAGAAGAGGCCCCGGCAGGCTCTCGTTCTTTCTTTGGCTTTCTTCGACCCTCCAAAAATCAACAAGACAGAAACAAGAAAAAGGAAAAAAGCGCACTTACCGGACGACGTGTTTCGGTCACAGGAAACACTCAGAGACCCGCCTTCCCTTTCTCTTTCTCTTCAAGCAATAAGAGCATAAAGCCGCCCGTATCTCCCACCAGTTTCTTTTCTCCCTGCACAACCCCACAGACAAACTCCCTTTCCCCTAGATACCGAAAGAACCCCAACAGACCCCCCCAGATCCCCCCACCAATTTCAAATTTTCTCTCCCCTCCCTCACTACCTGTGTCCGTGGATGGGGAGAGAGAATTCACCGCCGAGTCCCCCCCCCAGTCGACAGTTCTTCACAGAAGCCCCGCACAAACGCCTGCCGGGACCGACCTGTCCTTACCATGTGCACAACACCGAGCTGAAAGTGACTGTCTCCCGCTGTCGTCTCCCCCTTCCTCCTCCACCACCCCCCTGCCCCCCTCCAGGTCCTGCCGTCTGACAACCCCCGCGATCCCCCCACTGAACGTCTCTGCCGGTTGGTCTGCCCTCACGGCCTTCGTGGTGGAATCAACAGGAGGGGTGGGGCAGGGGCAGATAAGTCAGAGTCAGAGTCTGCGGCCGTCTCTGAGCCAGGGAGCACAGGGGAGGGAGGCTTTGAATGGGAGGCAGGTTGAAGGGAAGGAGGCAGCAAGAGGTGGAGGAGGCAAATCTCACATAGGGCCGACGGTCTCCGGACCGTCTCCCATGAGACAAAGAGAAGAGGGGCGTGACCCCTCTTCACCCAGTTGTGGACGTGCTGGACAGTTGCGGATGGGGATGGAAGTTGAGAGAGAATCCTCCTGGCGGAAGACTGTACTGCAGCAGAATCAGCTCGGCAGTAGAGATAGGAGTACAAGAGAAGGAGACATAGAGAGGAGCACAGGAGAGACGGAGACCCCCGTCTCCTCCCACAGCCAGAGTCAGACGGGGGCACAGAAGAAGAAAGACCTGTCCTCTTCTTCCTCTGCAAGTGCCTCCTCTCTTCAACAGAGTGCCCAGGCAAAGACGAAGGCAGCGTGGGACCGCGCGGTTGTGAGTGGGTCTCAATTTCTGCGCAGTCTGTTTGAGGCTCCTTCGTCTCTTGGGCCTTCCTCCTCTTCTGTTTCGAAATTGAACGCAAACGAAAAAAAGAGGGAAGTCGGTGGACGAGACGGAGAGTCTCAGAGAGCAAAGAAGGGTCAAGAAAGAGAAAGCAGTTCAAGGGGAAACGAAAGGAAAAAAGAGGTAGGGAGACATCCAAATGGGGGGTCAACAAGAGCGTCAACAGAGGAGACAGAAGTTGTTTGGGGGGGCACACGATGCCTCTAGGGTCCGGACCTGTCAATCCTGACCTGATCGAATGTTTCATCATATCTAGCATCATACCTCTTAGATTGTATGGGGAGTGATGATACACACTAGCATAAACCACTCTCAGAATAGCTTTGAAATTTTTATGTCCGGAGGATTGGCCTCTCACTCCAATGCCGAATGTCCAACGTGCAGGCGGTACAGCTTCCAAGGAAAGCGTATAGACGCATCATACCTCCTTGGCCAGCCCGCACAGGTCTAGCCTGTGCCGCAAACGGTTTACAATCGAAAAAAAAATATACGTGGCATCATTTTTCCTTCATCTAAATGATTTTCTGGTTTTGATCTTAAGTCCTCTGGTAGAGGGGTACAGAGGGGCAAAAGGCTGCTAAAAGTGAAATGACTTTTTCGTGTTGAAACACAAGCTCAAGATTCTGATAAGAGACTCAGAGAAACGGAGAGAAAGAATTAAGAGAAGAGATTAAGACCAAGTGAGAGAGAAAACAAGTTTATTGATGAAGCCCTAGTGAAAGGCAAATCGGCATAGAGAGGCACTAAGCTAGACCAAAGCGAGACCGACAAAACACAAAGGTACCAACGTGCAGCGGCACCGCGCACCATGCAGTACAAGCGAGGAAGTGAACGAATTAAATGCATGGAAAGCGATACACATCTGATTGAATTAAGCCGTACAAAAAGCATGCAAAGAAATGGAAGCACAGTTGATTGAAGTAGATCATTGATGGAAAGGCGTAAAAGTACTTGGACTCGTGTAGGACAGACTTACCCACGTAGGAAAAACCTATAAGCCCTTAAGTCTCATCATTTATTTCATGTTTTTCAGAGTAATCAAGAACGTTTCTTTTACCGAGATGTGCAAAGGGGAACTACAAAGCCTTCTCTCTTCTTATGGGTTGCTTCTTATCGTTCTGTCTGACTCAAAAAGATGAAAAAGAGTAACAAAAAAGGAAACTTCACACAGAGCAAGTTTCGAATAGCCCACATTGGTTTCGTTTGCTTATCTATTCTCCTGAGTCTTCTCTGTAAGTCTTTGTGCCAACTTATTCAGTTGTTCCACATATATATTAAAGCACCGACCTTAAGGAGCATGAAACTCATGTTTCATAACCTGATACTTGTTGCACTCATTGCATATCTATAGATTGAGTTTCGAAAGATTCCGAAATCCGCTTTCTTCTTGCCGTTGTCTTGTCGAGTCAGACACAGACTTGTCGTTTGAACGTTTGTCTGTACCACGTTAATTCTTCAGTGTAATTCTTCTCTTTTCCCAACGTTTAGCCCCGCATAAGTGAAAGGCTCGCTTCCTATGCTTTCATGTGCAGTATTGCATAAATTATCATACAAAAATGCAGTATAAAGCAAAAATATGCCGACACTTCTCAGAAGGAAGGTGCAAAAGAGGCCGCAGAATCTGATGCTTCTATGCACATGGTCACCTTTCTGACTGCGAGCTTATTGAATCTGCCTATTTGTTCCTTCTGACCTTGTACGGATTCCTCGTAAAATACTCGTCGACTCATATACAATCCGCAATCTTCACCCCTTTTCTGCTCGCAGACAAAAGATACAGTTTTCAATTCCTTTATGCAATTGGGCTGTCGTTACTCATCAGAGGCTACATATACGTGTTCCTTCGGCTGTTCCATTCCAACCGAGGCTCTCTGTATATATATATATATATGTGTGTGTGTGTGTGTGTGTGTGTGTGTATGTATGTGTGCATATGCAGGGAGAGAAGAATTGAGGATACCAGCTAGGGATACCAGAGGGGGTCCAGAATACAAGAGAAACTAAGTCTTCAAAGGGAAAGTCAAGGGTCGAGCCTGAGGAGAACAACATCACGGTGAGTGCTCATCATACTGTGGAGTGACGCGTGCGTGCGTGCGTAACACTGTGTGCATATGTGTGTGTGTGTGTGTGTGTATGTGTGTGTGTGTGTGTGTGTATGTGTGTGTGTGTGTGTGTGTGCGCGCAACTGTGTGTATATGCCTGTGAGTCTCTCTCTCTCTCTCTCTCTCTCTCTCTCTGTCTCTCTCTCTCTCTCTCTCTCTCTCTGTGTGTGTGTGTGTGTGTGTATGTGTGTGTGTGTGCCTTTGTATATGTGTCTTTGTGTGTGTGCCTATGTGTGTGTGCCTGTGTGTGTGTGCCTCTGTGTGTGTGTGTGTGTGTGTGTGTGTGTGTATGTATGTATGTATATGTGTGTGTGTGTGTGTGTGTGTGTATGTATGTGTATGTATGTGTGTGTACCTGTGTCTGCGTGCACATTAGGAAGAGGGGCGCAAATGATATCAAATCAAATACCTCAAATAGAAGGAAGAGAGAACGGGGGGGGGGAAGATTCGCAGAGAACAAGAGAAAATCAGCAGAAGGAAAAGATGTGTGTGAGTGTGTGTTATCCTTTCCGCTTGCGTCTGCTTGTCTGGTACCTTTTCAACAAGGAAGGTTTCAATGTCTTTCTTCATGTTTCTTTTCCATCGATTGCAGCTTCAACATTTCAGAAGACAAAAAAGGGGGATCCATGGGATTGAAAGCAAAGCATCGGCTGTCCCTTCCTTGCATCGTGTCTTCACTCAACGGCAAATCCTTCACCCCCCCTTCCTCTCCCCTGTGCTGCTCTATCTATGTGTTTTCAGTTCGTATGGCTCACTGAGCAACAAAAGTCGAAGAAGCAGCCATCGAGAGGGATCATGGCGAACACCCCCTGGCAGAAGAAAAATAAGTGGATCTCCAGCTACAGCTATGATCCGAACGACCTCTCGGTGGGTGGGTAAGAAAGAGAGGCTACGGAATATTTCAGAACGAAACAGCCAGTGATTTGATTATGCTCATGAGCAGCAATTGCTTTCATAACTCTAATTGAACATGGATGCCAACAGGCTCAATAGAAAAATGGAAAACACCACTCAGGCGAATCATCAAGTCTGTGCGTGCGCGCGCGCCCGCGTGCGTGTGTGTGTGTGTCTGTCTGTCATAAAAAGAAGAGGAAGAAGAAGAAACCATATTGTCTGTCAGTCAGAAACATATAGTCTGTCTATCTGTCTGCCTGTCTGCTTACCTGCCTGCTGGTCGGTCTATCTATCTGCCTGTCTGTCTTCTGAAAGAAAGGAAGATAAAAGAAAAAAAAAGATGATATAGTCTGTTGGTCTGTCTGTCCGTCTCCCTGCCTCTAGATCGGATGCGGTCCCATGTGTTCGTTCACCCAGTCAACTCACAGAACATAGCAGGTAATGAACGAATGATTGCCTTTGGCTTCTTTGACCTCTTTGTAGATCCTTTGGCTTCTCCTTCTTCATGTATGCATGACTGCGTTCTCTCAACTAAGCACAGATATGTCTCTTCATTCTTGAAGCTGATGAGTCAGCTCTTTCTTGTTCTTCTCCCGTTTTCTGTCGGTGCTTCAAGTTATCTCAGTGTCCCGTTAAACAAGACAAAAGAGAGAAGGAAACATTCTGGTCCTTTGATAGCTTTCTGGAGATCCGACTCCACTCTCTCTATAGGATCGCATGTCGTGTATTGTCCATTTCCGCGTCTAGTCAGTATTGCCGCCCTGGTATGTCTGCAGTTTCTTCCCTTTCCCTCAGGGTGTCTCTTGCAGCAGGTCAAGCAGCTTGCCGAGGTCAGGAGTAAAGTCTTAAAACTACTTTGCTTTCGTAAAATTCTACATCTCTGTGCCGATTCGATTCAGAATCTGTCGCTTTTACCTCCGGCTCTTCTGTTCAGCGCGAGTATTTATCAGTGAAGGTATCTTGAAGGGCTTTGGAGGGCTTTTGCTCCATTCTCTTTCTTTGCCTGTGTCTCTATATCTCTCCTTCTTTCTCACCTTTTTCATTATCTTCTGACTTTACGTAACACAATTCTTACTTTGTATGCCCTTCAGCACAGCAACTGAATTTCGAGAAAATTGACTCGCACATTCCTTCTGTTCACCCTGCATAGCGTGCCCACAGGAGGCCGCAGTCCGCACGAACGTTGGGGGGAGCACAACCACGGGAACCAGGGAACATGTCGTGACAGGAAGGATCGCCAAAAGGATGCGGCAACAGAATAAGGGGCTGATGGACCGCATCACTGCAGTGGTGGGTTTTTTCTTCTTGCTGGGTGAATGTACATGTGTATGTATCATCTGTCTCTATCCTTTTTCCTTTTTGTTGCAGTTCTCCTGTCTATCTGTTGAGTGTCCTCGTGCGAATGGCCGGGCTTCTTGGATCGCGTCGCGGTGCTGGTCTAACAGGCGTATCCGTTCTTTTATACAGTAGGCCCACCCCTTCTGAGTACAAGGGTGGCACAGTAAGTCTAGCGCCGTTACATTGCGGGGAGCGTAAAGGACCAGCGAGCCTCATGTGTCGGGTCGCTGTCTGACAGAAACCGCATCAGGGTGGGCTGTGTGGGGCCTGTTTATATCAGACATTCTGTAGTCCACCTTGTGTGCACCTCCTTCTGCCGCAATCCGTCTTCGCTCAGCGATACATGATCGATCTATCTATCTATCTTTAGCTGTCGACAGCTAGGCGTTTGTTTTTTTGAGAGGTGCTTGCCCGCCTGCCTGCCTGGTTACCTGTCTGTTTGACTGCATGCATGCCTGACGGTCTGTTTTGCTAAACTCGGCGATATTGCTTTTTTCCTTCACGAGCTCAGGAGAAAGGCTGCTATCAGAATCTCTGCATATATCGATATGAGATATCATGCAGTTGCAGGTCTGATTCACTGACTTCAAAGGGCTGGGTAGGACAACCGCATGGCCATGGATGCAGACTCAATCAGAGTCCGATGTGATGATGATCGATCCACTAGTACATCAGTGTTGCCTTCTGTCATGGACTCCCTCCTTTTGCATGCTGTGTGATGCCTGCAGGCTCGCACCTTCAGACACCGATATCAGGCTATGGACAGAAGGAGTGGACACGGTTGCAATGACCCTCGAGGCTGGAGCAGATACAGAAAAGTGACGTCTGCGTCTATGTGTACATACCACCGAGCTAGATCGATAGAGTAAGAATCATCTCAGAAAAGGATTAAGGGTTGAGGTAGAAATAAGCACTGTCAGTTTGAATGTCTAACTGTTAATATCATTCACTAGAACTCGACCTCCAAAGTTTGACCAAACTTAGTAATTTAACTTAATTTCTAAATTACTGTTTACTATTCAAAATTACTTTAAACTACTTCAAATTAGGTTAGTTTAATTACTAAGCAATATTACTTATCTAAATTGCTTAAGCTTGCAGGGCAGTATATAAAGTTATAGTGTACATCAGTATTATATACATATATAAGATTAATGCAATTTCTAGTATAATTTTATCATTATTTTAAAAATCCGTGATTCACTCATGATAAGTATGTATAGTGGAAAATTAGAACAAATATGAAAGGAATTTAATGGAGATTTATAATGAAGTGATCAGAAGTATAACACTAAATCTAGGATTTAACCCTCAATCATCATCATCATCATCATAACGAGAAAAATTAAGAAAAATAATGTAAAAGATTTAATATAATAATATTATTATGTACGTTGTATGAAAAATTATATTACATGTTGTATCTTTTTACTATAATGTATATAAGTACCGCTTTTTGAAAAGTGGCGTTATCGGCTGTTAAAAATTGGAAGCATGCCCAATTTGACTTCCAATTCATATTCGGGATTAAACGGTGTCACACCAAATAACATTCTGAGTGTTCATTACTATATAGATTCATAACTAGAATTATAAATACAGTTTAAATCGTATACTAGCTATAATATCATTTCTCATTTTTTAAAGCCATGTATGAGCCTAAAGCGGTCACACTGCCAGTGTAAAAGATTGAATTTTAGATTATTCTTGATTCTACCAAAAGCTAGACCAAAAGTTGGTCTCTACGTTGATTTTCGATCCTAGTTTCGATCTCGATTCGTTTAATGTTCTCACGGCTTTCTTTGCACATGAATGTGTGACAATCCTGGTCAATTAAACGACATCTAGACTGCTGCTAGCTTACAAGACCAATTGCAGGGCTGAGACTCTCCAGAGCTCTCTCCCTCCACAGAGAAGCTTCTGAAGCGTCGACACGAAATCGTCCCCTTGCCTTCTGCCCTACACTTCCTTCTGGAGCGCTGCACAAGTCAGGAATCAGTAACGAGCCCTTCTTCCCTCCCTCTTCCCCAGCCCCCCCTTCTCCGTTCACCAACTTCCTCGCTCTCGCCAAAAAGGACAGATCACACCCAGATACCACAACAGAAGTGGGGCCTCGAAAGGGGTCAACCAAGAGAGCCCGAACTGCTGCTGTGTGTCTCTCATCCCCCTGTTCCTCTGCAAATTCCACAGCAGCAGCCGCCAACTGCCGAAGGGCCCCAACCCGAAAAAGCCACGGACGCATCAGAAACGCCCTTACAACCGCCAGCCTCCCAGCATCACTTCCTCCCTCCACCCGAATTGAACGACCACTTCCAGATCCTCCAGACAACGACAGAGACACTCTTCTTCCACTCCCCCCCTGAGTCTCTCCACTAGCTCCTTCTGATACCATCTCAGAGGGCATAACAGCAAACCCAACACCCCCCGCAGCAGCCGCGAGAGACACGAAAATCTCAGCCATCCCACTCAAATCTCCCCCCTTTCCTTCTCGCCCCCCGTCATCCCCCTTCTCCTTTCCAGAGCCGACTGCTGCCTCCAAAGAGGCTGCCGCCAACGTCAATGCCTTGGCGCTCTGTGGGTTCAAAATATCTGCAACCAGAAAAGAAGGGAGACAGAGCAGAAAGGATTCGATCCGATACATGGAGTTCTATAGACTGAGTGCGAGACCACGCGCACACACAACTTCACCCCTCAATTGCATGACGACCAGGGCACTCGCGTAATACATAAAACGCACGAGGACACAGATATGCCGCACGCACACGAACATGAAAAGAGGGATTGACAGGCACAAACACTCGCTCTCACAGCGCATACGCGCTCTCTCTCTCTCTCTCTCACACACACACACACGCAAATATTTCCAGACACAGGCCCAAAAAGCATCGATCGCACTCACCCGTCCTTCCCCTCTCTGCGCTCGCGATCGCCTTCTCCAAGAGAGGCGCGCAGATGCTGATAGGGTCTCGGTTCCTTCCCTCACTCTCTCCCTCACCCTCTCCGTCTTCTCCAATCTCCTCAATGCCCTGAAGGAAAGGGGGGAAGAGAGGGGGGAATGATGGAGAGGCCACATAGCAAGTTCCAGGCTTTGGTCGCATTTCGAAGCACGTCGATCTGCTCTCCGACGTTCCCTCCCCTTCTTCCCTTCTGGATCCCCCGACACGCACACCTTCTTGTGTGTCTTCATTCATCATTTGCCTGCGCACACACACAGTGTCTGTGTGTGTGTGTGTGTGTGTGTGTGTGTGGACTTGAGAACACGAAACTTATTCATTCCCTTGTGATTCTGATTGATCTACTTCAGTCACGGTGCTGCTCTGACCTTCACGAGAGTTTTCATTAATGAAGTCGCGCGCGCAGTGTCCAGGGGAGGCTGCTCGCTCTTTCGTCGGAGTTCGGGTCCTCTTCTCTCTGCTCCTCCTTCTTTCACTGGCTCTCTCTGCAAAGACTTTTCCCTCTCCTCTCTCTGTACCAAAAACGACGACGGCGGCACGTTTCCACCAGAACGAAGATGCCTCTCGCGAATTCCTCCACTCTTTTTCTGGTTAGAAGGCCCCGAATTCAGATTTTCACTTTCAAATCCTCCCAATGCACCCACACTAAGTGCCCCCGCAAGATGCTCCAATTCTGCGCTTCCCCCCCATCCGAGAGTCTGGAGACATCGGAGAACCGCGAGTGCCTCCGGTCCGGGGCTCCGTATCTGCGTTGCCGTTCTCTTCTTCACTTCCGCGAGTTCCCTCTCAAGTCTGTGAGCCATAGCGTCGAGAAGAGGGGGCTGCAGGCGGAGGAGGCGAGAGGGCAAGAGAAAGAACAGAGGTGGTGACATCGCTTTCTTGATTTTTATCATGCGCGTACCGATCCGTGAAACCGGCCAGCAAAACACGCAGTTTCGCGGAACGTAAGAGAGGAGCCCTCGGAGAGTGCCACCCTTCCCTCGCGTGCCAAACCGGTCGGACGACTTTGAGCAATTCAACAATCAGGCAGATCCAAAAAAAAAAAAACTGTCCATGTGACTTACGTGTGCAAACCCGGTTGTCAGAAGTGAGTCAGCAACCTCCACGAGAGACTGCGAACATACAAGAAGAGACGGCAACACAGGAGAGAATTGAGATGCCACAGCGAAGAGACATGCAAGCAGACAGGAAGTGACCAAAAAATGATCAGACGAGAGACACACTCGAATGAGGTGGCGTGTCGTACGAGTGTCTGTCTGTTCGTGGGGTTGCGGGTAGAAGGAAAAAAACTCCCCCATTTCCCTATTTGAATTGATCAAGAAGAGAGAAAGGAAGACCAGAGCACAATCGGCCGACTTGAAAGTGAATGCAAAAAGAGGACGAAGGCGGCAAAAAGGACTGCAACACGATTCGCGGCAGGCAGAGAGAGAGAGAGAGAGAGAGAGAGAGAGAGAGAGTAGGACTACAGATCAACTCACTCTGAAGGGAATCGCACCGATCGCTGCGGCTAGATGCTCGAGTTCTGTGTCCCCCCCCCTTCCGAGAGTCTGGAGACACCGGACGATGGTGATTGCCTCTGACCAGAAGCTTCGAGTCCTCGTTCCCCTTCCTTGCCTCCACCCCTCCCTGGTTACTCCCTTCTTCACTTCCCCCAGTTCCCTCTCAAGTCTCTCAGCCATGGCGTCGAGAAGAGGGGGCTGCAGGCGGAGAGGATGAGGGAGCAAGAGTGAGAACAGAGTTTTAGGCGTACATACTTAATTTTATTCTGCACACATGTGTACTCATCCACGCATTCAGTCGGCAAGAAGGGCGCTGACCCGCCTTCGTTTACAATAAGAGAGGAGCCGTCAGAGAGTGCCGCTGTACCCTCGTGTGACAATTCCCCTTTGCATGACTTTCAGCAAGGAGGGAGGGCGACAATTCTAAAACAATTCTATTACAAAGAAACCACAACACCCAATGGACTCACGTGTCCGAATCCGGTTGCCACAAGAGAGTCAGCAACCTCTGCGAGATACTGCAGACACACACACAAAAGAGCAGGGAGGGGAGTGGGTGCATGGGATCGTGGAGTCACAACGAGAGAGACAACAGGGAGGCAAGCCAGCAGGTAATGAACCAAACAAAACCAAAAATTAGACACACTTGAATGAGTGTCTCTGGGTGGGGGGCACGTCGCGGGTAGATAGCCCAGGTGGTTCATGAAGAGGGAAAAAAAGAGCATTGCACGATCAGCCCAACGGAGAGGTAACAGACAAACGGATGAAGACCGGTCAGGTCCAGCAAAACAATTCAGGGCAGAGACACGCACACACACGCGCTTCGTATGGCTACAGATGACATCACTCTGCAGGAAGGCAGGCGCAACCGACTCACCTTGAAGGGCATTCTCTGAGACTGTGCCGCTATGATAGAACAGAGCTCGTCGAACAGCTGCGGGCAGAGGAAGAAGAAGAAGGACAATTCAGAGAACAGAAGCCACCGGACTGCAGATCCCTTCTGTTCTGTTATACTTTCTGTCAATTTCTATGTTTGAAGCAAGAGGTTGGAAGACCAGCAATGAATACGTGGAGAGCAGAAAATTCCGAGAAAGAAAAGAAACAAGTTCAACCTAAAGTGTCGGCTGCCTGTGCTTTTCACATGTAGGGCCGGAGAAGGTCATGTGATAAATTTCAACCTGGTCACTCACTCGCTCACTCACTCACTCACTGACTCACTCACTTACTCACACACACACACACACACACACACACACAAAGAGAGAGAGAGAGAGAGAGACAGGGGGGATGGCTACCTACCTGACAAACAACAATACCCATCGACGCGTAGCTCTGGATAATTTTGGGTGCTGCCCAAGCTCTCCAGTCTTCTTCATCTTCGGGATCTCCCTTCCCGTTGTTCTTCTCGGAGGAGAGTTTGCCTTCTCTTCGGAGTCTCTTCAGTCGGACCGCGTGCTGGCTCATCATGGGGGGCTTTGCGGCTTTGGAGAGCTTCAGAGGAAGAAGGATTTCAGCAGCAATGGCTGCAGACAGAAGACAAAAGGCGTCCGACCATCCTCACATACGCGAATGACGCATACACATAGAGGAAAGCCGAGAGAGGGAGAGAGAAAGAGAGAGATTGCCCCAGAGAGCAGACAATGCGAAGGACAGGCACGGAGAAAGGAAGAGTATGAAGAGACAGAGGGAAGAACTGGGGATGCAAAAGCACTGGCAGTGACCCCTTTTCTTCTGAGAAGAAACCTGCTGAGCTACTTTGTATGCATTGCTGGAAAGTTTAGACAAGGACGGTTTTCGGAAGGTGAAAGTAGGGTAAGAAGACAGCTGGATCTAAGGACGCAAGAGAGCAACAATGCAAATTAAGAGCTGACCGATCAAAAGCTTTTCGAATTCCAAAATCAGACCGCGTCTCTCCTCATCCTCCCGTTGTCCCTCCCCCTTCCCCTCTTTGTGTTCTTCCAGCAGAGCAGTCCATATAGGTTCGAGCAGTCTCACCATCTCCTCGAGACCCTCCATCCCCCTTTCACGAATCCCCTGGGCCCAGAACTTCAACAGCCTTCCGAGAGGAAGAGCGGAGACTGGAACAGCGCCTCGGGAGACGGCAAATGAGGAGAGAAGAAGCACACTCTGAGTGTTGAGAGACCTCCCTTTGGACTCACTGATGCCACCAGGGGCGTGTTGGAATGGACCGGCAGAGGCTTGTTCGAGGAGCAGGAAGATCGAGAGGAAGGGCAGGATCGAAGCAACACCCCGAGACCATGCAGATTTGAATCTCCGAAGATCTGCTGCCTGCTTACACACACACACACACACACACACAGAGAGAGAGAGAGAGAGAGAGAGAGAGAGAGACGCACAGAAGAGACTCTTCTGATTGATTCATCATGAACAAGAAAGTTTTACGTCCTCGATGTTGAAAGAAAAGCGAGAGAGCGACAGGGTAAGCCAAGCACAGAAAAGGGAAGGAAAGGAAGGGAGGCGCAAAAGAACCGAAGGAGTCCATGGACTGAGAGCAATCATGATTGAGATCAGAAAATGGAGGAAAGAAGAAGAGAGGGAAACCAAGAGACAGAGATTATAGACTGCTGACCGAAGATACCCAGTGTCCCCCGTCCTCTCTCATCTCGAGAAACGCCCACACAATTGTGGACAAATTACCGGACCGCCCGGACGTCAAGTGGCTCTTCAACCCTTTCCGCACCATCTCATGAGAGAGGGCATTTACCAGTGACTCCAAAATACCAACATCCAGAACGATGCCTTTGCATCTCGAGGTTCCATGGAGCGTCTTTGAGAGGTCAACAACTGCTGACGTCTCTTCAATCACATCTGGGGAATCCCCCATACGAATTAGACGCTGGGACGGAGAGGAATAAATTGTTTCTTCACCCTGCCCCTTTTCCGTCTCCGTCTCTGCCCACTGTTTCCATAGCATTCCTGCTCTCTCTGCCACTGCACGCAATGCAGGCGCGAGGGTTGCCCTCATGTGGTCCGGGCACCTTCGCATCGCATGAATCAAGACTGCGACTTCGCTCCTGTTCATCTCCTCAACGTAGGTGGAGTAGTAGGAAGCAACGGCACTCCAGAGGTCATCTCCCTGGGGTCCGCACACACGCAACAAGGCAGTCAACCCAGCAGCACCTGCCCGGACGTCGCACTCCTCGTTTCGCAACGCCTCAATGAACTGCGACCTGATATCACTTAACGATTTAGGCACATACTGAAGACGGTTGAATGAGTCCAGAATTCTCGTCAAATCGGAGGCAGACAAGATACCCCCCTCAATTAATTCTTCAGTTATCTCTACAAGCTTCTCAAACCGCCAGTCTGCATGCAGTTGCTTTATACGGGATCGGTCAACAGTCATGGAGAGACGGTGAAGCGCAGTAAGAATATTCACGGGACTAAATCTCTCGAATGATTTTTCAACCATCAGCAGCACCGCCTCGGCAGTTTCACATGCTTTGATCAATTCATTCAAATCTGCTGGAGAGATCGGTTGTCTTTCCGGGACAGATTCTTTGAAGGCGGAACCTTCCGATGAGTGATGCCACTGTCCACCAAAGTCCCAATCAACCTCCATCTCTCTGTCCTTCGCGCTCACTTCGTACTCCCCCTTTCGCCTTTGTGCCCTCTTCTTCGCGCGATTCGTCTTTGAAGACTCTTTTTTCAGTAATTTGGTCGCCGTCTCTGCAAAAAGACTGGTGAAGGCATTATTGCTTTTTTTGCCGTCTCCGTCAGAGAGCGGAAGAAGCAGGTTATCTGAACGGTGCACTCTCAAGCACTGGAGAGTTGGGGCAACAAGAAATGCACATGAGGGACAGGACACGACGATGCACCAGAGCGCAAAGGTAAACAGCGCCCGGGATCTCCACCGAGACCAAAGCTCATGAGGAAGCATGACGATGAAACACCTGAGGAGACGGTTCAGCAACACTCAAATTAGGTACACAAAAGAACGCGTGGGGAAGTTCAATCGCCTGTGAATTCATGCTCAAATCAATCATGCGCATGTAAATTGCTTGTTTACAACGTTAGGTCAAGAGCAACGATGGAAGCTGCACGCACTTCCATCCTGAGAAGATCGATCGAAACTCAGTGGAACACATGCCGGACGGGCCGCATTGTTAATTTGTGTTTGTTTTTTGCGCTCGGCTTGTGCGTCACAGTGCGTGCGTCAAAAGGGTTCTGCATGGCGCGAAATTGTGCATTCCGGGACCCCTCGCGAGCTGAGTCCCAAAACGACCCGCGGGCCCAAACCAACGCGCGGCGTCTCCCTTTCTGACTGATCGAAAGGTGGAGACGGACTGAAGTGGAACGAAACTGGATAGAAACCGCCGGTTTTTCGTCAACTTCCCTCCGAGACACCACGCGAAAGGGTTTGTGAGCAGGTGCAGGCAAGGCAGCAGAGTTCAAAGAGAGGACCAAGAAGGAAGAAGGATGAGGTTTGCAGTTCTAATCGCTGCCGCTTGCGGCGCTGCTGTCACCAGCGCGGGTGTGGTGAAGGAGGAGACGCCGTATGCTTTCTTGAACGGCGTGCGTCAGCTTCGCCGCTCTGAGGCACGAAGAGCCAGCCCTGTTACCTCCTTTGCTGAGAGCAGTAATGAGGTGGGCGATTCTGTTGTCCTTGCGATCGAGGAATCCTTGGAGAAGGAGGAGATGCCCCCCATCGTGGAGCCTTTCGGGAAGGGGTTGGTCAGGGATTTGAAGCTGAAGGGAAAGTGGTATGCCTCTGATATCGCGGATGGTCTCAATTTGAAGACCCTTGCCACTGTTTTCTTCATGTTCTTCAACTGCCTTGCCCCCGCCGTGGCTTTCGGAGGTGCACTTCAGAAGAACACTGCCGGACTGATCGGCGTGTTTGAGACCCTTCTCTTTACGGCTATCACCGGTATGGCATACGCCCTTACTTCTGGACAGCCAATGACAATTATGGCTTCCACCGGGCCCGTTTTGACGTTCACCTTTGTCCTGTACAACTTTGCCATCGCGAACGGGTATGCCTTCCTTCCTGTGTACGCGTGGGTGGGTCTGTGGTCTGCCTTCTACCTTCTTCTTGCGTCTGCGTTCTCGTTCTCCAACGTGATTGCTTACTTGACCCGGTTCACTGATGAGATCTTTTCCTTCCTGATCTCCATGATCTTCATCAAGGACGGCTCTACCTACTTCCTCAAACTCCTCCAGAACGCTGACGGTCAGTCTGAGAGAAGGAAGGAACAATTGACCCGAATGTAAAGACAGAGAAACAAGCTGGGTGGGTGGGGGGGGCATCCGGCGTTCGAAGGGGCTGTATCAGGTTGCAGATCAGCCGACATTCTGTCATTGCATAGCAGCAGCAGCTGTGACGGAATCTGTGTGAAAAGAAAGACGCTGTAGACACAGGGGACGCCCACAGAGTCCAGACGGACCTTGCTGAGAAACACGCAGCCGATATAGGAATCGGCCAGTTGCTTGTACGATCATCTGCACCTTCGTTGTGTCTGCTTCATTGCATTCTTGAGGAAGCAGGCAGGAGGGAAAGGACGTGATGAAAAGGATAGAAAAAGGTTTTGCTCATCTCCCTGTCTCTTTCTGTTTCCCCTTTTCCCCCTTTCTCTTTCTCCTCTGTTTTACATTTCTACGAAGAGCAAACACAGGCACTTTCCGTTTGCTTTCTTATCCGTTGACTTCTCTTCTGTTTTGTTCTCTGTCGTTTGCTTGTTTGCAGTTCCTCTTGCCATGTCCGGGTCTGCCCTCCAGGTTGGTCTGACCACCTTCATGACTGCCTACATTCTGAAGGGACTGAAGGGGGGATCCCTCTTCCAGAAGAACATCAGAGAGAAGATCTCCGACTTCGGACCATCCCTCGGTGTGCTGGTCAGTCAGTCAGTCAGTCAGGCAGGCAGTCAGGCATCTCTCCCCTCCTCTCCTCTCCTCTTCTCTAGATCAAGCAGCCCTGTTTCTCTTCTCGCAGTCGGTCTCTGAATAAATATCTGCCTGCCTGCATGGCGACAGGGGGCGGATGGCTTGTGTGGGTTATCTCTCTGTTTGTCTGGTTTCGTTCGACTTTCTACTGTTTTCTGCTCGCGTCCCTTCCCCATTTCCCCCCCGCTGCGGTGTCGTTCTGACTGCTTGCCTTTGTGGCCTCCATTCTTTCCCGTCCTCAGAAGACAGTGTTTCCCTTCCCTCTCCGTTCATACATGACGAATTGGGTATGGGGGGGTGATCTGTGAAGTTTTCCTTTCATTCAGTGCCTCTCGCTTTCTCTCTTTGCCGTAGATAAATGCATGCGTAATCTTCCAATCTGCATTCACGTGCTTGGTCTGTCGCGTCACTCTCTCCCTGTTCTTGTCTCCGTTCTACTCCCTCCTTCTGTGGCTTTCTTTTCTGTCACTTCGATTTTTCGGCTTCGAAGTCTGTCTCCTGAAGCCTTCAAGGGAGTGGAGCCTGCTTTGGGGTGAATCTCTGGGCAGATGACTGCTCAGTGCTACGGTTGCCCTTTTTTCGCTTTTCCTTCGCTTTCTCGTCACAAAAAGTGCGCACCTACTCATAGGCATTCACTCTCCCGTCAACGTTCTCTCTCACTCCTCACGTGTGTCAACAAATTCTCTCTATAGATGCTCTTCATCCTCCTTCCTTGCTGTCTGTGTGTACTCTACTCTCTCTCTCGCTCCCCCCCTTTCCTTTCCAGGCTGGTGTCCTTGTGGCTCTTGCCTTCAAGACTGGCTTCGGAGTTGAGCTCCCTGCTCTCTCTGTGCCCGACACCTTCGCCACCACCACCGGACGCCCTTGGTTGACCGACATCATGTCTGCCCCCATGAACATCAAGCTCGGCTCAGCCATCCCCGCCATCTTCGGTGCCATTCTGTTCTTTATGGATCAGAACATTTCCGTGCGTCTGGTCAATATGCCCAGAAACAAACTCCGCAAGGGATACGCATATGACCTTGATATCCTTGTCACTGCTGGGGTCATCGCAGCAGCATCACTCTTCGGTCTCCCCTGGGTGGTCGCTGCCACCGTCCCCGCACTGAACCACGTGGGTGCTATGACCCTGACCAAGGGTGAGACCCTGGCAGAGAAGGTTCTCGGTAAGGAGGCCGGAGTGGGTAAGGCTGAGGGCGCACCTCTGGGTGTGTTGGAAAACCGTGTGTCCGGATTCCTCATCCACGCACTCATGCTCGGTGCTGTGTTGAAGGGTAAGGGTCTCCTGGCCCTGGTGCCCGAGGCAGTCCTGAAGGGTCTCTTCGTCTACGCAGGTGTCGCCTCTCTGAAGGGCAACACTATGTGGGAGAGACTTGTGCTCATGATCACCGGAGGGGACAAGAAACCCTCCACCCCATGGACCGATAACCTGAAGACTTCCCGCATCCACGCCTTCACTGCTCTCCAGGTTGCGTCCCTTTACGGGCTCTGGTGGGTGAAGGACTCAAAGTACGGGATCGTGTTCCCTATCGTCATCGCTGCCCTTCACCCCATCCGTCTCCTCGCCGAGAAACTCGGCTGGTTCTCTAAGCAAGAGTTGGAGTACCTTGACGGTGAGACTGAATAAGCCGCTTGGCATGGTGTTTTGGTTGGGATAGGGGGGAGAAGAGAATGAAAGACTCAGGCCTCATGTCTGTCTGTCTGTCTGTGGACTGACTCACCTTCTCGAAGAGATATGAACGAGTCAGTCCAAGGAGATGCATGAAAGTGGGGTTTGTGATCTTTCTTCTTTCTTCAAGTCATTCCTCCCGTTCCTTTCCTTCAGTCTTGTCTGCCGGCCAGTCAGGTCGTAGTAGTAGCGATACACAGGCAGGAGCTCTGTGTTCCACCCCACATGTTGTACAAACACAAAAAAAGAAACAGATGCGCAGCAAATTTTCGTTTCGAGGATGCCATCTTTCCTCCTGCCATCCCTTCACCCAGCCTTTCCTTTTAAAATTGCGCAGAGAGGCTGCGGCGCAGTCTTGCTTGAACTTTCGTTGTTGATTCTGTTGTCCCTCTCTCTCTGACTATCTGTCTGTGTGTCTGGGTAAAAAAGCAAGGAAGGAAGCAAGAGGGGGCTCGAAGTTTACTTCTTGGTAGTAAAAAAGGCTCTCGCTGGCTCTCTGCTTGTCTGTCTCTGCCTCTTCTCTGATAAATCCGTCTTTTTATCTGTCTTCTTATCTATCTGTCTTTGTGTGTTGTGTGCTGGAGAACCGGTTGATTTTTTCTCTTCGTTTTTTTCTCTCCTCTGAAGACAGAAAAGAAAAGGTGCATGCAAGAAGAACAATGAGCATGACAGAAGAGGTAACAAGAAGGTAAGAGGCAGCAAAAGAGCTTTTCATCACGTACGTGCATGTCGACTTTTGTATGAAAGTTTCATTCCATTGTTTTAAAGTTTGTCAAGAATTTTGGAGCGGGGGAGGATGAGGGGAGACAAACCAAAGGAAATACGTGCCAGACAGAAGAGGAAAGGGAAATGTAGAAATGAGGACAGCAAAGAAACGCTTAGTTGTTCAAAAAAAGGAAGATTAAAGTGGGGACGCGTGCGAGACTTCGACAGATACCCTCGAGCACACAACGAAAAGAGCTTCTTGGTCTCGCTGCCATTTTTCGTGCGCGGACATGAAGACGGAATGGCGATGGAAGCAGAGGGAAAGAAGAAGAGGAAGAACATTTTTTCTGAAATCGATCCGTCGAGTCAAATGACCGTCAATCGAGCTTCATCATCTTCAACGCATGATTCATTCAGTCATTGAGTAGATGGATGGATGCATGGATGGATGTACAGAAGAAATGAGAAGAGAGACGATCCTGTTGGTGACTGGGTGTTTGCTGTCTTTACGTAGTCTTTTTTCTCTTTTTCTCTTTTGCAACAAAAAGGAAACAAACTGCACACATGGCTTTTTTCTCCTGCCAGGAAAAGCGAGAGGGAAAAAGCCCCACAAAAAGATGACCGAAAGTCTGGGGTTGTTTCACCTTTGCGAGCTGCGGTGTCTGTTTGCTGCTCTACAAGTACCTGACAGGTGAAGCCGTGTTGTATGCAGAGATCGAAAGACGAAGAGCGATCATTGAAAGAGTCTGAAAGATGATTGATGGTCAACGGGAAGAGCCTCTCGTACGGATCCCTTTAGTGGGCGTACGATTGAGATCATTCCACATACAGCTCTCTTTACACCTGTCTATAGTAATACACCCAAAAGTTCTATTGATATCTGATACTAGGCGACGCACAGTGGTAAAAAAAAAAAAATCTGAAAACGTCTATTCTTTTTTTTTTATTTATTTAAAATTTTATTGTATATATAAAAAAAAATAAAGGTTAAATGACTAGCTTCAACTGGAGTTTGAATCATATCTAGGATCCCAGTTTCACTTTTAGCTTGGTAGACGCTTAACTTGAAAAGGATTGACCAAAACTAGCTTCGACTAGAGCTTCAAAATGTATATCGTCTTAGATATCGTCAAAGAGCCAGTCAAAGAACTTCTCCTCTGTCTGCTCTTCTGTCTGCATCCATGTATCCATCCTTGTCACTCTTTACATAGGACAAAAGAGAGCCCCCTTTTCTCTTCGCCCGCCCACTTGCCTTCGTCCATGTAATCCCCTTTTGCGATGGTCGCTGCGTACAGTGCCATACATGCAGACTTCATTCATTTTTCAATTAGCATGAATGGTGAAACGACGGACCGGGTCACTCCCTCTGTCTCCCTCCTTTCTCATACTCAGTTGGTCCATCACCTAGTCCATCACCATGGGGATGATACTGAAGTGGCTGCAGAATTTATAAGAAAGAAAGGGTGGATGCAAGTCAATGTGAATGGAAAACAAGAAGACATGGTTAGTTTTTTGAACAGACACAGCAAAAAGAAGAGAGAAAACTCTGGTGACAGTGCAGTTGAACAAAGGAAAAAAGATCAGTTGGTCCGTGTTCAACAAAGTTGATGATGGAATAGTGAAGACACTAGTAGAGACACTAGTAGAGACAAACGTACAATAATAACTAGGACTAGAACTAGGGTTGAAACTAGGGTTGAAAAATGTTTAAAACTTTGAGTTGAGTAATAAGTTCGTGAGGAAGTTAGTAACGACTTAGCAGTACTTAGCGTAGTCGGCTCCTAAGGCATACTCTTCCAGAGTTCACACCTTACAGAAGTTAATACTGTTCACAACAACATGAAGAGACTTCCTCTTTCTTGTGTCTTTGTTCTGTTCGATCCATCTGTATCTGTATTATCATCTGTATCAATATAATTAATAATACAGATCCTAGGATCGACCGGCATGCATCACTTGACCTAATGACTGTCTTACACCTTGCATACTGCCAGTTGCAACTCACCCCCTCAAGGTAGACACTCTTATGCTTAAGTGTAAATCGATTCCCCGAAAGCAACAAGCTTGGTAAGACCATTTGCTGCCTGAATTGCTCGGGGGATCCAAACGACCTTGGCCTGAACTTGGCGGTATCTCTGAATGCACCAATCCAAAATGTGTTGCATTCCTGTGTCTCTCTCTGCCACTCCCGATCGAATTTGATTGTACAACGGATCGCAATCGATCAGGAATTCGACAGGCATGTCTTTCTGAAGCGTTCGGGCAAAAGAGATCAGACGGGGCACTCGTTTCAGGCACTCTTGCCACCCAACCAACTCTGACGCTGTTGAGCTGCTCAGCTTAACTGTCGACCGCATGGACCTCCAAGCAAACAGATTGAAAAGCTCATCCCCTGGCTTCCACCCCAAATCAACGAGCAGACCGACCCATGCATGTCTGCCTTCATACCTGTCTTTCTCATATGACGAATCAACAAAGAAAACAAGTTTGAGAAGAGTGGAGCGAGAGAGGCGACGGAAGAAAAGACCTTCAGGATTCTTCTTTATTTCGTGCAGAATTCTGATCGCAATGGCAAGGTATCTTTTCGTTGGCTTCTTTCCATACCTCGCCAAAACATCATACCATATGCGACGGAAGGGAGAAAGACGCACCCCCCAACCCAGGCACCCAATGACGCTGCTGTTGACTTTCTCCAGCGACGGGTCTGTCTCCTCTCGTTCCTAAAGCTCAAGCTCTTTCTCTTTGCATGACGACGTCGCCCCAACGCCTGTCCGATGTATTTTGAATTCTCGAAACAGCTTTTCGGTATCCACCCCCTCTAAATACGAGGACATCGACACCCTGCACTGCCCCCTGTCTCCCTCAAAATCCATCCCTGCGTACTTGAATCGGTAGGCACCCATGTCAAGTCTGGACAGCTTCCCGAACTGCATCTCCCCCCGAAGATGCTTTACCAGTCCATCTACCTGCCCAAAAGCAATCAAACCGAAAACGTTATCAATCCAATTGATAAGAACGTTCTTCTCTCTGTCAATCGCAATCCCCAACTCGACTCTCTTGTACCCCACTTTCTCAATCGCTCCGACCCACTTGTCGTCGAAAAGTTTAGACGATACGGGCATGCCGTACAGTCCACGCATGACCTCTCTCACCTGCCTTGGCTGCACGCTGCGTGCGTATGCTGCGATTCTCTCCCACTTCTCTGCAGGCATATCTGGGTAGGGACAGACATCAGGAATCGGCGGCATCCACTCGGGCATGCGGGCATACACCCTCTCTCTGTTCGTGTCGTCTGACTGAAGGAAAGCGCCCTTCACGTCACCGACAAATATCTGAAGGCACAAAGCGAGGGCCCAGATGACACAAAGAAAAATAAGGCTGGGAACAGGCGTGCCGGTGTAGGTATCAAGCTTGCGCTTGTCAAGATACCCTTTCCCGAACGCCCTCGCCTTTGCCTGTCTCTCCTTCTCTAGATTCTCTTTCGTCTTTCCATCTTTCTTTGCCCCTGCCCCTTCCTTTTGTTTCCAAGTGAATCTTGCCCCCAGGTTGATTACTGTCAGCCTCTTTGCCTTCGCCTCTTCCTTTTTCACTTCCTTCTCAAACACCTCTTGCCCACAGATATTCAGGAGCCACTCATCTCGCAGAGCGGTGTCGAACTTTCCCGCTTTCACATCTTCAGGATCGGCAGGGAGCTGCGTTGATCCCTTTTTGAACTCAAGCACTCCCAGTGCCTGAAGCCCCTGAGACCTGATTGACCCCTCTCCCGACCTTTCTCCACTCTCTCCATCTTCTCCCCTCACAACCTGGTTGTCTTGATTTCGGAGGAGATCAGATCCAAACAGAGAGTCATCAGGTGGGATTCCATCGGATGGGGCCGCATCTGCGGCTGGCTGCACCTCTTCATTCTCATTTCCATTCTCACCCTCTAAGTTGCACCTGACCTGGGAGGGTGACACCGATGGGAGGGGCGTCATGGGAAACCTGTGTTTCGATCGCATACGGGAGACGCCCGTCTATGAAGTCGAAATACCTGAGCACCTGGTGCTTTGAAATGGGTCGCGGTGCTATGCCCTCTGGTCTCCACTTCCCACTTCCATCTCCGACTGGCTGCAGCCACGCAGCGGGAATGGACTTGCGATGCGCTTTCCCGGTCTGCATCATCGCATGTCGTCGTCCGTTCGCCTCCACAAGAAGACCCGTGTACCTGTGCTGGCTCCCGTCCTGAGCGTTAGGTTCACCTCCCCCAGGCCCCGCGTCGTCTGCACCCCCTGTGCCTTCTGCTCCCCCGACCCCACCTTCCTGCACCTCTTCTCCCACACCTGCCTCAACATCCACCCCCTGGTTTGGAACCTGCTGAACAGGGAGCACTGCTGCTACGGGAGGAGAGACAGAAAAGACAGAGGACTGCGCTCCCATGACTGCGGGTAGACGGACGTCCGGACTGTCTGTTGGTGCTGCTCTGCTCGGAAGGGAATGGATCTTTCTTACCATCTTCCACCCCTCAATCGCTCCATCACGGAGAGGGGAGATAAGAAACGGATGGGTAGAAAGGGACTGCAGACGCTGCTTCTCCTCATTCCAGTACATGACGGTGGCCACACGATCGGACCACTGGTACAGGAACATACAGAGCTTCCCTGCAAGGGAGAGATTCTTCTAGAGATTCTTCCTCCCATGGCAGAGAACCACCCAATCCCCCAAGACAAACTTTCTATCTGGTTTCTTTTGGGTGCGGCGCTCTTCTGGGCTCTTTCAGTCTTCAGGACTGACGATCTTGTTCCCCTCAATAGCGACTGCTCGGCTGACTTCGTGTGCGAATTTGTGCGGTATCTTCATACCCCATCTCCCCCCCTCAGTCGGGACCAGGCAACGGTCGAGCACCACCCGCACTTGGTTTCGGTGTGTGCGGATAGGTCGCTCAATAAACCCGAGGATGGACTTGATTCCTGTTGGGGCCCGCTCCAACAGAATAGGGGGGGCGAATGAATTGCAAAGGGAGACAAACTTCCCCCCCTGCAGTTCAGGAGCTCCATCTGTCAGGATTTTCTTCGGCACGACTCCGTAGTACTCGATGAACTCAAGCAGGGAATCTGCAGCTTCGCGACGCCCATGTATCGGAGAGTCGAACTTCTCTCTCGTATGCAGATCAACAAAGAGGTTACCGAGGGGGAAACCGGTTTCCTCCTCCTCTTCATCTCCAGGAAACCAGGTATCCAGAAAGACCTCGTCCCCGAATTTCTTCACCTGACGCCTCCTGCTTTTTTCCTTCGACGCTGCCCGCAGCGACCGAAGAACTGCTTGCTTCTGCTGGCAGGTACGACATGTGGCCGTAACCTCCGCTGCCATAGCCTGCATGACCTGCAGACCTGCATCGGCAAGGGTGAGGCGCCATGCCTCAGCACCCGAATGGATTCCCAACCGCTCATGCCACACCCTCGCTTCCTCAATCTCATCGATTCTATGCATCTCGCTCTGGACACACAGAGCCTCTTTCTCGAAACCCCATCGATCACTGTCAAACGATGGGCTTGCCGCCCCAACTGGGAGACGGAAGGACGGAATGCGAGAACAGCAGGTCCCGTTCGGGGCATCGATTCGCACACAGCGGCGCTTGCCGCGCACATCAATCACCTCGAAATACGATGCCGTCTCATCGGTGCGGTCGATATGCGACACTCTGTCAAACGTGATCAGGGTGGGCACATCGTCATCGGTGAGATACACGTGGATGTTAAATGTGGCGGTGTTCTCATCCTGCATCCGAACAGTCCCGAGACCATTCACGTGGATCATCACGCGCTCGGACGTGGCCTCACCGTCTCGATCGCGTTTAGCCACCCCGATTTGCGCAAAGAACGGAACCTCTCTCACGAGAACTCCCGCTTTCATCATCCTGCTACGATTAGCGAAGTATCGCTCGGTGCCCGTGTCTACCAGTGCTCTTCCACACTCATGGCGGCATTCGGAACACTGCATGGACACGCAGTGGGCAGATCCAAAATCGAACTGTGTGTGTGGGCCAAATTGAATCTCACCCAACACGTCGATCATCCCTGCTGGATCTCCACGTAAGTGGTTGGCTTGCCCCCCTTGCTTCCCGGACTTCTTTTTCTTTCTGCATTCTTTGCACCTGCAGGTTACCTTCCAGTGCCCCACTTTCCCACAGCAACTGCAACCATTTCCCTCCTTCAGGGAATCACAGGTACTCGGATCGCAACCGGGCCGGTCACAACGCCAGCACTTTTTACCCCCGCCGGACGTAGACGGCTTCTGTTGGCGGGGGGGAGGCGGCTTCTTCTGGGAACTGTTGTTCTTTCTGTTGGGGTCTTTCCGGGGAATCCCTCCCCCACCAACGTATGCTGCCAGCTCTTCTTTTACTACAGAGCGGATATCTCCTACCTGGGGAAGTTTCTTGATGCCTCCACGCCTTGGGGCCGACTCATCCCCCTTTGAGGTCTTGCACATTTCGACGAGTTTCTGTATGAGGACATCTGGGTCCTTCAGTTACGCTGAGGTGAGTGATGCTGTCCAAACAGCTTGTACAGTGTCGGAGAGGGATTCCAGCACGGCCTCTGCTCTCTTTTTCATCGGAACATCGGCTTGCAGATTGGTCGTTCTTTGCACGAGATTGTTGTAATCGTTTACTACCTCGGTTCCCCCTTTTCGCTGCCTTGCAGCAAATTCCTCCCACTCCCTCTCAACTTGGTCTTTCTGTTTTTTATCACAATCCTCCCCTGCTTTCTTTGCCTCGTCTTGCAATGCTTTCCTGTATTTTGCATAATCCACCTATCCGGGAGAGTTGGTTTTATCGTATTCCCCTGCCTTTCTTTTCTGGAAGACTGTGTTAACCACGACCCCTACTCGGGGATGTTAATATAGTGACCGATACAGTTGGTCACACACCCATCGGTCGAGCTTTTCCCCATTCAGGTCAACCTTTCCATCCAGGATACAGAGAAATGCGTCCAACCAAAGGGAAAACACACCGACTTCATTTTTTCCTTTCTCAGGCTTGTCTACGAGAAGAAGAAAAACCAGTTTTCCATCAGTCGCACTCATCTGTGTAGATTGAAGGAATACAGGCGTGGTTGCTTGCGTTCGCTCTCGCTGGCGACTCCAGTAACGACTTAGCAGTACTTAGCGTAGTCGGCTCCTAAGGCATACTCTTCCAGAGTTCACACCTTACAGAAGTTAATACTGTTCACAACAACATGAAGAGACTTCCTTTTTCTTGTGTCTTTGTTCTGTTTGATCCATCTGTATCTATATTATCATCTGTATCAATATAATTAATAATACAGATCCTAGGATCGACCGGCATGCATCACTTAACCTAGTGACTGTCTTGCACCTTGCATACTGCCAGTTGCAACTAAGTTAGTTTAAAAGTACTTCTAAAAGGTGCTCCTAGAGGTGCTCTAGGAAATCCTTCGTAGAAAAAAAGAAAAAAAAAAATCTGGAAAGCTCTATTTTTTTTTTTTTTTACCACTGTGCGTCGCCTAGATCTGATAGAATCAGTGATATTATCACCTTCTCAAACTTGAAGGCTAGCAGGCAAAGGTGCAAAGCTTTAAGCAGTGAGCTAGAGTCGTCTCAGACTCGTCTGAGTTGATTACTATTGTTTTACAGCTTAATTTCTAGCTAGTGCTTTGTCCCCCCTATCCGGCCACCTTATGGCGTCCAGACAGAAGGTAAAGCAAGGACAAGAACCCTGGGGAAGATCTGGAGAAGGAACGTGAGCAATACTAACTCAAGCAACACTTTACAGGAGGTTTGGCTCTATATAAGTTTAAACGCTAATGCAATCTCCCAGTGGGATTCCAATCAGCTGGGTTCATTCTATCATACACGGTTTCTGCTCAGTCCTCTTTCTGTTCCTCTCTTTCAGACTCTTGATCTATGACAAACAGACATCAGACTTAAACGATGCAGCTATCCGTTGTTCAAATGATATGTTACTTGAATACGAAGGTCAGACACGTACGAAGCAAAGCGTGGCGGCGGAGCCTGGCGTTGGCATGTGGGCTTATTCAGATATAGCGCATGCGAGGGTCCAGAGGGCGGCGCCATAGGGTAAGACTCCACAAATCTTCCCCGGCCACGGACAAGAAAATCGCGTCCCTTCGATCAGTCAGACACATTCGAGCATGCGCGGAAAGGGGAAAAAGGCAAGCAAAAGGACACGATTAACCATGCAGACGCAATGCAAACCCATGTAACCAAGAGAACACTGGCACTTCAAAGCACGTAGTCGAAGGAATGAAACCTTAAGCGTCCTGGCACCATGACAGAGGCATTGTGAGAAAGCACAGGCTGAGACACAGAAATCTCTTTGGCACCATTATTGAGACAGTCATTCATAGTCAACCAACTCTCAAAATCTAGACGCGGAAGCTGATAAGCAGAAAAGTTTCCTCTCATTGACGGAAGTCAATTAGATTTACGTGCGCAAACATAAACAGACTTGCAATGAACAGCTTGCGTTCTTTCTCTCTTTCTTTCTTTCATTCATCTGCGCTAGAGGTACTCCTACTGGGCGTTATAGGGCATTACTATCATCACTGCCTCGCCGGCAACGCCAACCTGCTAGCCAACCCGCCACTGGCAGGTCTTTCCTCGAAAAACCTGTTTTAGGGACGTTGGCTTGCTCGTGGCCTACAAAAGCATACCATCTCTACCTAATGGCAGAGCCCGTAACTCAACGGCCGTAAGCTTCCCAATGCAAGGTCTTACGTTTCCCCAACTTTCCATTAACCTCTTAGATCTCTGCAAAAGAAAGAATGAGACAGAAATGCTAGACAGAAAGAGCGACAGAGAATAAGATACAGTGAGGCACAGTCAGGCCCGCGCGGTCACATGTACGCATACATTTCCATGCCGATGCATGCGCTCACAGTCGTCTACCCAGCTTTCTATATTTTCTTTTTCCATTTTTCCCTCTTTCGCTCCCTTACTTCTCACTCCCGCTTTGCTCTCCCTTCTCTGCCTTCTCTTTTCTTCCGGAGCACTAGTCTTGCACCAATACGGCAAAGTCAGACGAGCGAACGCGGCTACATTGAGGCAAAAGGAGAAGGATATACACTTTCAACAACACAGTCTGCATGATAAGAGTTCGTTTCGATGCAGCCAGTAGAAAAGGCAGGCACAGTGAAAAGACAGCCTCTGAGAAGCAAACGACCGAAACTGAGAAAACAAAGGGGCAGACCGATCGACCTTCTACAGAGCAACAAACAGACAGACTCAGAGGGACACATGGCGCTAACCAAAGAAGTCGCGAATCAAAAATTCAGGTATGCACAAACGCATATACGCACTCCTACCATATTAGATCTTCATATTCTAAACCATCCACGTAAACGAGGTGAAAAGGGCCCACAGAAAGCCTCAGAATAAGTAATCTAGAGGAATCCGATTCCAGAGGGCACTTGGAGGTAGTGAATTAGAAAGCGAAGACGGGCCGATACAAAAATTCCAAGAAGGATAGACAAGCTCATTCTGACAAATCTCCACTCTTCAAACTCCTGTGCAGTTCCACCGTTTCCTTTTCCTCTCATTTCTCTTTTATGCTGCCTTTGTTTCCCTTGAAGCAAGATGGAAAAACAAAGCACCTCCAACACCTTCGTGGCCTCAAAACAAAGACGCAGATGGAACACCACCAATGACAGACTGATCGAAAAGAAAGAGGCGGAACCGGTACCACTGGAAAGAAAGAGGTAACTAACTCCGTTTTCCGACTTCGTTTCACTTGCTCCCATTCTGTCTCTCTCTCTTTCTTAGACCGGTCTGCTGAAAGGAAGCGGGCGATAGACAGAATAGCATGCCTGTAAGAGATTCTGAACCCCTTCCAGTTCTCTTTTCTGAATGAAAGTAGACGGGCAGACGGAGGTACGAACAAAATGTAAAGAGACAGAGAAACCAGAGGACGGTAGCAGAAAGCCTCACGCATATATATGTTCACACACAATGTTATTTATTCATATTTCTTCCTTCTCTCTCTTCTATCTCACTCGCTTCCCGAAGACTGCATGCGCGTCTGTTCGCTTGTCATCAACAACACCGTAGATCGACTGAACACACAAGAACAGATATCAACGAATGAACGGCACCTGGTTAGACCTATTGGAGGGAGACGCCTGCCGGCACACCGTCTGGCTCTATGCAGATGCATGCACAGAGACGGCTGGCTCCACCAAGGCCGCCATTCAGGGCTCCCATCAACTTCTGTACTGCAAGGGGGAGAGGCGATACCCAGAGAACCCAGAGGGTCTCCAAAGCTGCACCGGCATCCCCCTGTAGGGAGAAGATGCAGAACGGACACTAAGACATGCACGGGCTGTCCCCTTGCTTTTTTTCTTTTCTTCTTCTTCTTTTCTCGTTAAAACAGACATCTCTTTCTGTTTCTCTCAAGATTTGTTCTTTCTTTGCTCCTCCTCTACTTATTTTTCCTTGGCCTCTTCCAGTCTTTTTCTCTCAAAGAAAGAAACCAGGGATAACACGAAACATTTTAAAACAGCACACGGAAACAAGAAGGAGAGAGCACCCCCTCGTGCACTCATACTCTCAGCCACACGAGGGGTCTGACTCCCAAGCCACGTACAAAACAAAGCCAAGAGAAGCCGTGAGAGAAGAACGGTCACTCTTTCAAGAGAGTTCCAGAAGTTCCGAATGCGCGGCACGTGCGGTGCTCGACTTATCGTTCTCGCAGTCCGCCTCTTTGACGCTTAGCTTTGCAATGAGCTTAATCCTTCCCGCAAGTTCAGTGCAGGGGCACAAGGGCGGTCCTAAGCAAACGTGGGCACATGCAGGCATAAACGCATGGCGGCGGCAATCAGGCAGGCTTCTGCCCACGTCTCATATGTAGCTCAGCCTGACATAGGGGTAGGCGATCGACTTTGAGTTCTCGTTAATAGAAGGGCTTGGCCGTCTCGTCGAGCACAAACACATTTTGCACATGTCAGTGGCTATATAAAGGGAGGAAGGGAAGGGACCAGACATATTACAGACTGCCCCGCTGGTCTCTTTCTATCTCGCCTCTTCTTTCTGTCCCGTTTCATCCCCTTGCTGCTCTTTTTAACACATGAACTCTCAACTCTGGACAAAAGACGCTCTAGTCACACTTAGTCGCTAGTACTTTGCATGTTGTCGGCCAGCCTTGATTCGATTCGCCCCCCCCCACCCTGAAGCAACCCCCCTCTCCCTCTCTTTCCCCCCTTTTCCCTCCCCTTTCCCCATTGTCCCCCCTTCTCCCCTTTCCCCCCTTTCCCCCCCTTTCTCCCTCTTTACCTCCTTCCCTTCTTCTATGACCCGCTTTGCCCTTCCCGATCCCTGTTGAAAATTTTGTCAGCGCTGGCGAGAGACGAGGCGGCAGCTGCCGTGTGCCCTACTCTGTCTTTCAGTAGGTCTGCCGTGACCCTTCTGCCTCTCTTGCCGACGTCGAGGGCAGGCTCGATAACATTTTGTACCCCTTTTTTACTTCCTCTTCCTTCCTACTCCAGGCTCGCCGCGTTGGGGTCCCAGAGCAGAAGGCCTTCCCCGGCTGGTACACCGGCCGTCGCCGCATTGGTCCATGTGGTACGCCGCCATCTGTCCTTTCTGTCTGTTTAACGCGTATGCAGAGTCTTACACACCCGATCGAACGGCCACTCATCGAATGAATCGGATCCACGCGATAGCCAGACAGCCAGAAGCGACAAGCTCTCTCTCGGAAGAAAGTGACAACCTTGTAGACACATGAGAGAGGCAAAGGGCGTCTTCTTGTGTTTGGACGCTGTTGAAGGACCAGTCCACACAGACCCAGACACGCTGGAGGTGTTTGCAGGCCACGAAGGTGGTCAGCCTCACGCAGACAAGCAAGCAACCAACAGCAAAGACGAGTGAAGGTAATCAGCCGACACTCGTCCGGAAAACTGAGACAGTTACGAAATTAAGAAACATTAGAAAAGTACTCGACTAGCCGTTTGGATTGCTCTGTGCTTATAAGCGGCAGTCTTGGTGAACTTAAGCTGCTCGATCGAAAACCCAAGCAACACCAGGCAACATCTTTGCCATCGACTTTGGCGACCTCAATCTTCGGGCTCTCCATCCAAGGACACAGGCAAAGTCCAGGATCGGACTCGAAGGGGATCTCCGAAATAGGGCTCCAGGCAGCTTGGAACATAAGAGGATACTGAATTTCCCCACTCACGGTCTTTGCCTGACCGTGCCCGTATCGTTGCAATCGGTTTTCTACTGTTGCGCAAAAGGATAGATCTGCTCCCCATCACAGAAGGTATACGAGAGTAGACACTTATCGAGCTAAGCGGTCACCACAATGCTTTGTTCCCCCTATCCGGCCACTTTGTGGCGTCCAGACAGAAGGTAAAGCGAGGACAAGAACCCTGGGGAAGGACAAGAACCCTGGAGAAGATCTGGAGAAGGAACGTGAGCAACACTAACTCAAGCAACACTTTACAGGAGGTTTGGCTCTATATCAGTTTAAGCGCTAATACGATCTCCCAGTGGGATTCCAATCAGCTGGGTTCATTCTATCATACACGGTTTCTGCTCAGTCCTCTTTCTGTTCCTCTCTCTCAAACTCTTGATCTATGACAAACAGATATCAGACTCAAACGATGCAGCTATCCATTGCTCGAGTGACATATTACTTGAATACGAAGGTCAGACTCGACTTCAACAACTTTGATCGACGCGCGCAATACGTACCGTAACGAAGCAAAGCGTGGCGGCGGAGCCTCACGTCGGCATGTGGGCTCATTCAGATACAGCGTATGCAAGGGTCCAGAGGGTGGCACCATAGGGTAGGACTCCACACTAGCTTAATTTCTATAGTTGAACTTCTTACTATACCCTGCAGGTAGCTAGGATTTTGCGGGATTTTAGCCCAGGATTTTAGCGGATTTTACGGGATTTTGGCAAGGATTTTAGCGGATTTAAGCGGATTTTTCCCAGAATTCTGCTGGACTATTTCTCCAGGATTTTAGAATCTAAAATCCTGGCTCTAGGGATTATAAAGACTCAAATCCTGGATTCTAGGATTTTAGAAATGATTGCCAGGATTTTATGGGATTTTACGGGATTTTAACATAAATAAAAACAATGAAATAAAAGTCGATCACAATCGATGCCGGTTATTCCTTCAGGTCAAACTGGAAGTATATCATTCATCTTTGAATTTAATTTTATTCATTTCTTTAAAATCGTGTAAAATCCCGTATAATCCCGTAAAATCCCGTATAATCCCGTAAAATCCCGTATAATCCCGTAAACTTAAAATCCTAGGAAGTGGCTAGGATTTTAGCTTTCTTCCAGAATTTTAGATTCTAAAATCCTAGGTGTAGGGATTATATTTTTAACGTTAAGAGTCCGGCAGAATTCTGGGCAAAATCCGCCAAAATCCTGGCCAAAATCCCGCAAAAACTGCTAAAATCCTGAGCTAAAATCCCGTAAAATCCTGGCTACCTGCAGGGTAGTTCTTAGAAAAGTGATTGAAAAATAAGAAATAAATGACTCTTAAAATGAGAGAAAAAAATACTTCTAGAAATACTCTATGCAGACTCCAGTTCGTCTTAAAACAAATTGTTCAATGCTGGTCATATCTTAATCAATCTAACTTAATCAACCTGTTGCGCTGTTGTTTTATGTAAAAAGTTTGTTATAGTAATTTATCATGGGTCGTACTCTAGGTGTGACGTGTGTACTGGTCGTGCCGCAAGCGTGAGCGAGCACCCCGCCTCTTTGCATAGATCATGATTGAGCCGGCCTGTGTGTGCGTCTTTCCGGGGCCATGATTGAAGTGAGCGCACGCATCGTTGCATGACTTTTAGCGGCAAATTTAGCCACACGAATCAACAGTCGCGTTTCTGTTGTATGAGAGAGTAGAATCAGACTGACAGGCACAGAGTGACCGAGGGAATAGCAACGAACGTTTATAGCTTGACAGACTTTCCTGTTTGAATCTGTGAATCGACTAGTAGACATGTTATACTACGTCGTACTCTAAATCATACTACGAGTCATGCATGACGATACATGACGACAGTGTTAGGGACATACAGTCTAAGCGAGAGTCACATTACTCACAACTACTCATAACTACCCTATAAAACCGGGTTAAATTCCCCAGGAATTTAGTGGAATTTAATGGAATTCACCCTTGGAATTTAGTGGAATTTGTTGGATTTTAGTGGAATTTACCGTGGAATATACTCGTCTAAATTCCACTAAATTCTACAAACTTTGAAGGCTTATTTCTCATGATCTGAAAAGAGTTAGAAGCTCAAATTTACAGTGTTTGTAGAGCTTTATAAGATGTATAAACACTGTAAATTTGAGCTGCTAACTCTTTCTAGATCGCAAGAAATAAGCGTTCAAAATTTGTAGAATTTAGTGGAATTTAAACGAGTATATTCCACGGTAAATTCCACTAAAATCCATCCCAAGGGTAAATTTCATTAAATTTCACTAAAATTTAACCCGGTTTTATAGGGTAGACTCACAACGTTCTCGCATGAGCCAAACAATGCTATACATACTTAGTTAGAGGGTGTCTAACCCCAGTGGGTACCAGTTGAAGCGCTAAGCTCTCGGGCAGCGCAATGCTAGATAATGCTAGACGGTGTTGCCTAGACCTTCTATTATGCTAGCTATTATGACTAGTATTATGATGCAGAGTTGCCGTCGGATCCCACACATTGGCACACAATGCGCCTTGTCTCTCTCTGGCAGGACCCTCTGCGGATTGGCTTTGAGGGGGGGGGCTGACAACAGCCCTAGCAACAGCCTGTCTCCCGATCGATCAGTCCCTTTCTGTCAAGGTGACCCTGACCTAGACCCTGACCCGTTTTGGACCTCCTTCAAAGCACGTGGTTCACTCTTCGTATGTACAGGGCTGCATGAAGTGCAATATTAAAGCAGTTTGTCACACAACCAGCGCCATTGCTGAATTCATTATGCATTCACTTATGCATTCATTCATTCATGAGCACTCTTCACCTGCTGCTGCATGAACACAGAACGAGAAGAGACACGACACATGTTATTGCACACAAAGGAATGAGGGGAAACTCTCGTAAGTCCGCGTGCATGCATGGTCCTCTTTTCTACTTGAAACTCTGGTTAGTGGATTTGCTCAATTGCTCGGCTTTGCTTCTCTTGTTGTTGAGGAGACCTGCAGTCTCTCCCTGTCCCCTCCTCTCCTTTTTCCTTGGCATTGACTCGGCCGGTTGTTCCTTTCCCGATCTTCGTTCGGTCCCTCACTCAATTTCCTTTTGAATTCTGCGGATCTGAGAGGGAGAGACAGAGAGAAAGGGGGGAAAGAGAAGGAAAAGTCACATCCCCACCTCTCCCTCTTAATTCTTCGCGTTTTTCTTCTTTTCTCCACTCTACGAGCGACTCATCTCTGCTGGCACGGTTCACGTCCACAGCAACCACACAACAAGGACACGCAACGATGACTGAGAAAAACAGAAAAGAAACCTGCCAGTCCGCTGGCATGAAGACAAGACGAGATGGAAAGAACATGCAAGAAAGAAACGAACCGACAAAACGAACGAACGAAAGAAAGAAAGAAAGAAAGAAAAGAAAGAAAGAAAGAAAAAAAGAAAGAAAGAAAGAAAGAGAGAAAGAAAGAAAAGAAAGAAAGAAAGAAAGAAAGAAAGAAAGAGAGAAAGAGAGAAAGAAAGAAAGAAAGAAAGAAAGAAAGAAGCGGTACATTCAAAGAAGTAGACAGAGAGAGAGAGAAAGACAGAAAGAAAAAATCGAGGGTTGCATTACGGGAAATAATCGAACATACATAGAATGTCAGAGACCACAAGCATGAAGGCGTGATCAGTAGGGAGAAGCAGGCAGACAGAAAAAGAGGTGGATAATGCAAAGGTGAAGAGAGAAGAAGACTGGAGGCTAGAGAGATACTTTCCTTTTATTTAGTGGTGTCCCTTCTTTGAAAGAAAGAAGCAAAATCAGGAGGGAGGTCGATCGAGAAAGGGCCCAAATGAGAGGAACGAAGAGATCCTTCTCTCCCCCCCCCCCC
>JAHBMJ010000542.1:63504-80251 GCA_018398765.1 Chromera velia | reverse complement strand
CCCCCCCCTTTTGAAAGCCTCTCTCTTTTTTTGATAGATAGACAAAGACCGACTCTTGTTCCTTTAGCAGAGAAAAGAAGGGGAATGAAAGATGAGAGACCTCTTTGAATGCACAGTCGAAAGAAAGAAAAAGGACAGCGGCTGGATGGATGGACTCTCCCTGCACATCGAGTGGAAACGGTAAAAATGGAAACGATTGCACGATGTGAATAGCGAACAAAGATAGATGGCTCGTCAACGGACCATCTCCCTTAATTTCTTCCTGCACCCGATCGACCGATGTGACCAAGTGTGAAAAGGAAATAAGATCTCTCAAATGAAAGCAAAAAGGGAGGGGCCCCATGCATTATGTTGCTCTCTGCACTGTCGCATGAAATTCCATTCGATCACCTACCCACACCCAGCCCAGACCCACTTGAGGCAAGAATATGGCTGTGTATGAAACAAATGCTCTCGCTACATACACACATGATATGACCATCTACTCATCTCCCTTCATTTCGACATCCGCCACCGCCTCTTTCATCTCTTCAGCCGGGAGGGCACCGGGGAGAGGAGCACTTGGAAGGTCAAAAACCGCCGGCTCCTCCTCAGGCACCGGGTGTACGGGGGGCTCGCCCTCTTCCTCGTCTTCTTCCATTGCCGCTGCGGCCTCTGCGACATGATCCTTCATTTCATCCTCATCGTGAACCTCTCGGAGGTCCTCTTGGGAGTCGGAAGGGAGAGGGGAGATGGGGTTGCTCTTCTTCCCGTCGGCTGCGGCGTCAGTGTTGGTCTTGCACTCAGCACAGAGATAACGAGCCTTGTCGTGCACACAAATGCTCGCACCTCCGCAGTCGCGGCAGCGGTTCTTCTCTTTGCCGTGAGTGCAGATACTGGCACCGTTGCAATCCTTACAGCGCCACTTTCTCTTTCCGTGCTCACAGATGGAGGCACCCCCACACTCACGACACTCAGTACGTCTCCGACCGTGCGTACAGATACCCGACCCCCCACACTCGCGGCAGCGGTTCTTCTCCCGCCTGTGTTCACACACCGAATGCCCACCGCAGTCATAGCATCTGTCGGGTCGCTTGCCATGCGGGCAAGTGGTGCGTTTTCTCTCCCTCCCCTCTGAGCTCACGGACACTCTCGAGACTCTTTCTCTCGGCTGCTTCGGGGCTTTCTCCTTGACTACACGGACACTCTCTCTCTCGGACTTGGGAAGGGGGGGGGGAGCGCCGTTAGGGTAACACTCCCTGCAACGGTACACGCGTTTGTTGTGTGCACACTTGGCGTGGCCCCCGCAGTCCTTGCAGCGGGACATGTTGCCATGGGGACAGGAGACGCGGGTGATCATTCCACTGCCGTCCTCGTTCTGACCCTCTCCCTCTCCGTCTCGCTCTCGCTCTGCTGCTCCCTCGCCCTCGCCGTCCGGATTCTCCTCCTCGCCCGTCTTGCGCTTCTGCACGAGAGGATTGAGAGAAATCAAAAGTCAAGCACAGACACGTCAACAGACTTGACGTTGTCAATCAAATCTTCTGAAACTGACCTATCTGAGACGGGGATTGCAGAGGCATTCAGCCGAAAGTAGTGGTGGCCCCGAAGAAAGGAAGAAAGGAAGAAAGCGAACACGAGCACACGAAATGGAGAGGGCGACCGACAAGCAGGAGCAAAGAAAGAAAAGAGGCAAGAGATTCATCACAGGAACTGAAGGAAGAAGAAGCCTCTCCGCACCGCACACGGAATTACCCCTCCACTGTCCAAACAATGGGCGCAATTTGTTGAAATCCGAGACCTTCTTTCTTGCGAATAACAAACAAAACCCGCAGCTCATCAAAATTAAAGAGCGCTGAGGTTGCCCATCCTCCTCAAAGACGGAAAGGAAAAAGCGGAAGCGAAGCAAGGGAACGACAAGAAAAGGAAGGTTCATCTATCTCACCTTTGCCTCTGCTGAAGCAGCAGCAGCAGCCTCTGCCAGGGCTTCCTCGCTGTTGTCAGCGGTGTTGCTCGCCAGGGCTCTCTTTCCCTTCCTTCCACCCTTTCCTCCCTTGCCCTTGCCCTCCTTCTCTGCATGCCAGTGCCAGAAGGTTCAAGGACAGAAGGGAGTTGTAGAGAAGTCAAGCCCATATGCGTTAGGCGGACCCGCTGTGCCTGATGAAGGGAACTGGGGCCAAAAACCATCAAAGGGCGAGAAGAAGAAAGGCGGTTGGCCGAACGGGATGACAAACACAGCGCCACGGCACACGTTCGGATCATGAGTCTTTCTCTCTTTGGTTCATTTCTTCACTCACCCTCTGTCGCGAAGAGACCGAAGGGAAGAATGCGGTCGAGACCCAAATAGACTCTGTAGAAAAAAATGTCTTCCTTCAAGGGAACCTCTTGGTTAGATTCACGACGAAGCATGATGGCGGCTTTTGCGGAGCTTCTCTCCTTTCCCTCTGGAAACATTTCCAGAATCGCCAATTCCTCCTCGGACCCTGTCAGGAAGTTCGACATCTTCTCAACTGGCAAATGAAGAGAAGAAAATGCTCGAAATGATCCAAGAAACCGACTTGAAGCCAACGATCGCGGCACAACGCACAAGCTGACAGGGACGGTTACTCTGTCAGAGGTTCTACGTATTCGATGCCCTCAGATCTTCAGATTCGACAGAGAGACTTACCCGAGGAAGGAAGCAGGATCTGCAAAGACAAGCTAGAGTCTCGAAGGTTGGTGCTCACTCGACTGCAAGCAGTTCCCAAAAGAAGCTACTTGCCTCTTGAATGCAGTTCAGATCGATCTCGACTGATCCGGCACAAGTTCGTTCAGAGAGGTGGGCATCCACAAGTGGGTCCTTTCTGCTACTCGATCGGAGGGCCGGCCTTTTTGGCCGCCGCCACGTCAATCAGCGCGTACGTATATATACGTACGTCTCCTTCGATCTTGTGGCGACGTCAAACAGGTGCATGGTCAGCTGGCGGTTGTCGCGGGGCCGCCCGGCGCCGATAAAAAAAGTGCCCCACAAGTTGGGAGCATGCGTTCTGCAGGTGGCCCCGTAAAGTCTTGCCACAATATATGATCCTTAATGATCCGGGGCCCCTCTCACGGAGCCCATGAGCGAGAGGCAAAATTCGTCTGTGCGCCTTAATTCTGGCCACGCATTTCCAGCCTAAAGTCACTGAAGTGAAGCTGTCTGGAGCTTCTGTGGAGAACCACTTGCTTGTTACGACAGAACTCCGAATGACTTGAAAAGCGAAATTCATCTGCATATCCGGTTTGAGGTTTTGAAGTGAATGGAGAAGTCCGTCAATGCGCTTTGAATGAAAATTTCAAGTCCTCAACATTCAGACAGAAAGATGTTGATGTCCCTTCTTTTATAGGACAACAAGTCGGGCAACGAAGCCCTTTTGCCATCAGTGCATGAACCTTGTTCCTGTTGAATAAATCCTCTGTCTTTTACTGATCGATTTCAATCACGATTTCAAGATGACGTCTTCAAGTTCGTCGATGGTTCACCGCCGAAAAGGCAAGGCGGAAAGGTACTCCACAGAGGAAGCCGTGGCTCTGTCCTCGCCTTCCTCTTCGGGGTGCCCGCATGCCGAGAGAGAGTCCTGCCTTCGTCAAATCAAACATAACATCACATACCTAAGTGCATTCATCGCCACAAGCATTGCAATCGCCTTCTTCAGCAGCAACAGCAGTCTCAACCATTCTTCCGGCGTTTCTGGGGAGGTCGAGACACAGGCTGACTTGTTGGGGGGCGAATCCACACTACAGGCCCTGCGGAAGGGGGCAGCAGTCTTCTCCTTCTGCCTGTTTGCGATGGCGATGATGGATGTCAGTGAGGGAGCGGGGAAGAAAAGGGAAGGCAAGGATCTCTTCCGGGCCTGGTTTCTTGTTCTCGCCTCTTGGTGTCTTCTTCCCCTCCCCACATTTTATCCTCCGGCTTTTTTGCATCCTCCCTTTCCTCATTTCTTCTGTTACACTGCTTGTTAGTCACGCACGTCGAGCCCTTACACTGCCCCTTTGACTCCTTTCTGTATGTCTCTCTGTTCCTTTGCAGGTGTTCCCTCTTATCGTCACAGCAGAGACCCACAGGCACCGTGCGACGTTCAAACAGTCCAACTCGTCGCTGAGCTCCCACTTGAAGGACCTCACGGCCCAGGCAAGGGGATTCACGGCCTCTCTGCTTGGAACCAAGGTCGTGTCTGCTGCCGTGTTCGGGTTCTTTGGGAGCGACCTCTTCTTCTTTCCCGCAGAGGGAGGTCAGCCGTTTTTTCTTTTTTACGCCCTTTTTTCGCTCTTTCGTCAGGGATGCCTTTTCTTGCTGGAACAGAATAGGGCAGACGTACAGATGCACACCCGGCAGGCAGGGAGGAAGGGAGGAAGAAGATTCATTCGTCCACCGGCAGCTGTGAGCATGCAATAAGTTGACTCTGTGTGTGTGTCTGTGTGTGTGTGTGTGTGTGTTCGTGAGAGTGGGAGCGTTGTGGGGGGGTTTGGATGGGAACAGTTGAACTCATTGGTGTGCCTCTTGTGGGGAAGTCAGTCAGATCTTTTCTGTCTCGCTGGTCCTTCTGTACTTTTTTTCAGCCCTGTTCTCTCTTCCGCTCCTGACGTCTTGGTCCTTCCCGTCTGTCCTCCTGCGTGTAGGTGTTTCTCTTCTCCTGCATCCTCTGAGAACGGCCGAGTGGGCTGTGTCGGGAGGCGCGGTGATGCTCGTGCTCGGACGGTGCGCGCTTGGGTCAAAGTCTTCATCTCCCGTTTCAAAGAGAGTGAAGAGCCAGTCGGTGTGGACTACAGTGGTGACCTTCCTCGTGCCCCTGGCGCTTCACTGGTCAGTTAGTGGAGTGTCTGTTGGAATCAGAGACCAGAGGAACCGCAATAGTGGGTGAACGGGAAAGGCAAAAGCACTCACATATGCAAATGGGAAGAGGTAGAGAATGACAAAAACAGAGCGACTTCTTTCGGTGGAGCAATCGATGAATTCATTTTTTCTCTTTCATATTTTTCATCTGTCTGCTTGCTTTCGTCCGTTTCCTTTTGAATGCGGTTGCTGCTGGTTTTTTTCTTTCGTGGATGTCCTCTTTGATGAATGGAATGATTTCTGCAGGGGAACGGGGACGGGCAGCCAGGTGATGCGGTGCGTCCTCTCTTTTGCTGCCGCGCTTCTCGCCCTTCTCTCAGCACTGCTGTGTGTGGGTCTGATCCGAGCAGTGTCCACGGCAGACGAGCAGAGATGGGCGTATTCAGGGTCTTCTGGGTTGGGTCTGACCTCCCGTCAGAGATCGGTGCTGGTGTACGTGAAGTCCTTCCTCCTCGCCACCTCCCCCCTTGCCAACATCGCGAGAGTCCTCACGGTCCTCGTGACTGGCCGTGCGCCTGTCGTGGGGTTCCGGTTGTTCTCCCTCGCAGAAGGCCAAATGGCCCTCCTGGCAATGGACGCTGCATTGAAGACCGCCCAGACCGCCCTGCTTCTCTTCGGCACCTCGTGTATCGCAGAGGTCCTCTCTCGTCCCCAGACTGAGGGGGGGAGTTTGAGTGGGGGTTCTCGTCAGACCGAGGGCGGTGCGTTTGTCTTTCCTGAGGTCGTGGAGCTGGACAGCAACTTGAGGGACCAGCTAGAAGCCCTGAGGAAAAGAAACAACGAACTGAGACAGCAGAAAATCAGACGGCTGGTCAGCAACCCTGTCGATGAGTGCATGTTATTTTCTTTGTTCCATTTTTCTGCAGACTCCACGCATCTGACTGGATCGAGAGAAGCCCCGTTTCATGAATCCACCGTTCAGCAGAAGGAACAAGAAACAAACCCAAAGATGATGACAGATCAAGTTTCTTGCCTTTCCGCTGTTTTTCCTGACCCCTGGCTGGTGCCTACCCTACAACCCGTTTCGATCAAGCACTTGCATCCGCACACTGTGTGCTCATACGCATGCGCATACATAGAGATCGAAAAAGAGGGAGATTTTCTGCCCACGTCTTTCTCTGTCATTTTCATTATTTGCCATATTTGTTTGTGTCCTGTTGTCATGAGTTTCGTTGTGTCTTATGAATTTGTGTCTGCCCATCCATGCAGATGGAATGGAGCCAGCAGCAGAAGGCATCCTCACAACCTCCTTCGCCCTCGGGATCTGGTTCCCTCAGCGAACAGGAGAGTGGGGTTGCCGAGGCAGAGGCAGAGGGGGGAAGGAATGAGAGCAGGCGGATGTGGCTGATGTCGTCTGTGAAGGAGGAGGAGAAGGAAGAGGGGGAAAAGGCAGAAGAGGAGAACCAAGTGGCAGTCACCACCGAGTTGTCCTCTTCTTCTGCAAATGCAGTTGCAGACTCTCCCACCCTTATCTTTCCCTCCACCTCTCCTCCCCCAGAGGAAAGGAAAAGCCATCGCGACAGGCTCCGACTGAAGCAACAGCAGCAGATCACCCGTCTCGCCACTGAGACACCCTCAGATACAGACTCCAACCCGTCTCCCCCCCCCAAGTCCCCGACAGGGTCTGAACAGACGTACATGCTCTTCGAGACCAGACCACTAGTAGGAGATCCCCTCCCCTCCACATGCTCGACGATGTCCATGTCGATGTCGGAGACGGACAGCGACGACTCTGTGTCGACAGACGACTCTGGGTGGCAAGTGGAGGCGCAGGCAGAGGCAGCAGCATCGGAGGCTTTGGAGGTGTGTCAGAGAAAGGCCACTCATTTCCGTGCAAGACGGCTGCAGCACAAGCCCTCCACGACGACCTCCGCGTCTCCGTCTGCAGACGCAAAGAGCTGCTACAAGAATTCGCTCCTCCGATCCCGTTTCCAGAATGAGGAAGTTCCTGAGGCCGTGCTTCGTTTCGTCACAGAGCAGTACGCCAAACAGGACTACCCTCTCGTGTCTCTGTGAGGTGCGAGGAAGGAGGCGGGGTCTCTGCGAGGCGAGTGGCCTGCATGAGATCAGAGGGAAATAGAGAGAGAAAGAGAAACGTCAGTCATGTCTTCATCAGTCCTAAAACGTTCGCCGGCTGGGTCGGGGAAAAAGTCTTGTTCGTTCTTTGTTTCTTCTTCATTCTTTGTATCGTCTTTGTTCATGTGTGAGTGAAAAACTTGGGGGGTCGGATCAGAAAGTGATGGATAAAATAGGCTGTCTCTTCATCAACCGATTGTCCCAAACAGCCCAGACCACCTGCCTGGGTGTCAGTCATACAGATCAATCAACCCCCCCCTTCCCTCCCCAAAACACAGAAGCAATAGGAGCGATCGGTGGATCGTTCCGTTTGTTGTCTTTCAAGGTAGAGCGCGTACTCCATCCGTCTCTTTTTCCTTCACATGATGTACACACACACTGGGTTGGACTCCGGGGTGTTGGGTCTTTCTTTTGTTGTGGGCTTTGTGGAGGGAGGGAGGGAGGGAGGGAGGGAGGCAGATGATTCATCAGGAAGAGGCGCTCTCTGACCTTGGAAGGAGGGAGTGAGGGGATGTGAGGGGATTGGCTGAATGGCTGACTCGGCAGGTAAGGAAAGTAAAATGAGGCCTTTGTTTGTTTGTACATGTTCGTCCGAACAGCGTCCTTCCTACCTGTATCTGAAAACACAGTTCAGAAAGAAAAACAACAATTAACAAAAGAAAGAAGGGAATGAATAGTCACTCAAGCGGAACGGCTGAAGAAAAACTTTTCAAAATGATGGATGGATCGATCGATCGAATTGGCAACTTATTGCTTCTTTCCTGTGTCGGGTTCTGGTACGTCCTGCCCGTCTCTCACCTGTGTTCACTACCAGTGGGGGGGCGGCGCAGATGCATGTACCCATGCAGGCACCCAAGCAAGCAAGCACCGCTGACACTGTGAGCCATATGCACAGTTGGCGGTCGGCGAAAAAGGGTGCGGGTGTTTCGATAGAGAGAGAAGGCTGTGCCAAAAAAGGAAAGACAAAGCGTCAAGCTCTCTCTTTCTGGGGTGACTAGGTGGACTGAAAGGAAAGGAAAGGAAAGAATCGCAGTGTTGTCAAACAGCTGCCAAATCTTCTCTTCTCTTGTCTGATTTTCTTCTGCTTCCTCGTCGTCTTGCTTCTCTTTCCCACTCTTCTGCTTTCTCTCTCTCGGTCTTCTCTCTCTTCTTTTCAATTGTTTCAAATCAATCAGGGGGGTGGGGGGGGCGTGGGCACTTCCAACCGAGCCTGGTGCTTGGGGAGTGAATAGAAGGGGTTTTTTACCTGACAGACAGACACTCAGTGTCCTGTCCTCCTGTCCTGTCGGGGAACATTCTGGTGCTGAAGGCGAAGAGAGGGAGTGGAACGACAAGCGGAAAAAGATGAGATGAGAGGGGAGTGACGTGATGGGTGGGGATTTCGGTGGCTGGTTGGATTGAACATGTGATGAGTGGAAAGTTAAAGAAAAAAAAGTGGAAAAAAAGAGCAAACACTTGATCACGTGAACAGTTCAACCAAACCAGACCGGTCTAAAAGTGATGAGCAAATTTTCAAATTTCAAGAACCCATCTGTTGTTTGCCTCTTTCTTTCTCTCTTTCGATCGACTTGTTCTTCCGATATTTCTTGTGTTGTTGATTCCTCCTTCCCTTCCACAGAAGACTTGACTCTGTTGACTGACTGAACAAGTAAGTGGCAAAGGAACTGTTGCTTCCCCCTTCCTCATCTCCATTCCGTCTCGTGACAACACTTCCTCGTCATTCATCCGCTTTCCTTTTCTTCCTCCTCTTTCTTGCTGCGTTTTCTTGATTGTCCTTGCTTACCGCCTTTCTTCTTCTCTCCTTCTCTCCTTCTCTTCAAAGCGCCAACATTGGGGGTGAACTGATGCTGGTGTGGAGGGAAAGATGAAGAGAGGCCGAGGGGGCAAGAACGTCAATCAACTCAGGTGATAAGCACACAGACAAACGGACAGGTAGTCACGACTGGGTGCGTGACGACGATGCGTGCTGTCCTCCTCCTGGCAATAAATAAATAAGTACCCTCGCTCACTCACTCTCTCACCGCCCAGTCAGTCGCTGCATGCAGGAAAGGAGGAGAGGAGCGATCCGCGTCCCTCCAATCAATCACGAAGGAAAGAAACAAAGAAAGAAAAGAGACGGATCGGCATTGAAAAAAGCAACCGGAAACCATGCACCGTTTCTTTCTCTTCTCTTCCTTCCTTCCTGCAAAAACAAACAAACCATTTCTTCCTCCATCGAGATGCCGATCGATCCATCTTGCCCTGCTGTGCTGCACGGCTGTCGGCTTCTCTCTCTGTTCGTTTTATCTGTCTGTCTGTATCTCTGCTTGTCTCCCCTTTTCTCTCTGTTCTATTACTGACCAATGAAAACCCGAGCAACAGTTCTTCATGCACATGTATAGTGGTTTAGAACTGCGTGATCTCATAAGAAGGAAGCCAAACAACTGCTCGAAGAAATGAACAAACCAGCGAGAGACAGTCAAGTTCTTTAATTCCTGCCTGTGCGTCCTTTCCTGTGCATAATCGAATGATGTGGTCACATGCTGGATGGATGGATGACCGCTCGATGACGTCACGTGAGTGAGTGATGAGATGAGGTGGCGTAAATGAATGAATGCGTCTTCTTTCTCGCTGTTGGTAGATTTTAAAAGTCGTTCACCCTTGTTCGTTCGTTCGTTGTTTCTTCGTTCAGTTCAAAAGTCCAAACACACAAACGTCATTTGTTCCAGCCACACCGCCATGTTAACAGCTGAGTGAAAGAAAGAGTCAAGGAATGAACTATCCATTGCATCAAACGAGCGCGCACGCAACTATGATCACGTAACTAAGACACAAGTCGACGTTGGTAGGGGACAAAAATGAAAATTCCACAAGACAAGGCGAGATCATTCGAAAGCAAGAAAGGGGAAAGGGAGACGAAAGTAGGGAAGAGCAAAACAAACAAAAACACCCCTGCCCGCCCACATAACGGCATGCATATGTGTATGCGCATTCATAAAAGGGTCTCTCCCCCCCCTTTTCAATAAACATCTCCTGTCTCGGGGCCGTGAAGGCAATAGACGCAAGGAAGGAAGGCAAAGAGCAACATTCGACAAGGAAAAGAAGGTCGTTCTGTACTGTTCCTCTTCTACGCTGACTGACTGATAGACTGACTGACTGCCTGGCAGGCTGTTGCGATCGAGCGATCGATAGAACCGAAAGAAGAATCCAAATCTGATAGTGGAAATCGCCTGGTTGGTTGCCTGCCCTGCTGCTTGTGGTCAAGAAAAGCAAAAAGAGAGAAACGACCAGAGAAACAAGGACCAACATCAGTGCCTGCCCCCTCATGCCATCCACACGTACGTGCAAAAGAAAAGAAAGCTCTGGATCGGCTGACTGACTGACTGAAGGATCCCTGATGGGTTTGGACATTTGTTTTCTTTCAAGTAGGTGGCTCCCTTCGCGTGCGTGCGTGCGTCAATGAATCGGGGCAAAAGAAGGGATGAGTGGAGGGCCTCGGGGGTTGGGGATCGAAGGAAAGAATGAATGTTGTTCGTTTAAGAGACAGCTGTACACAGATGCATGGGTGAGAAAACAAAGAGATGGAGAGAAAGACAAAACGTCGTGTTCCCGGAAAGATAGTCAGGCACTCCTCCTTCCAGTGATTATGGATGGATGCACACAAAGAAAGAGAAGTCAAAGGGAGAAGGGCAGACAATCAGTCTTCCCGCATTTGCCTGCCTTCCCCCGTGCCGACAAAGGCAAAATCCAGAAGATTCAATTTTTCGTTTTATTTCTTTCGGCGCAGCTTCTTTTAAAGTTGTTTTCAGGTCGGGGCACATAGAGAGACCAGGTGTGGAGAGGGAGATTAGAAAGAGAGGGAAAGAGCAAGTAAGAGACTAACAAGAGGACGGACGGACGGCAGATGACTGAAGGGGCGGACATTCTTTCGTTGTACCCTCCTTCCTCTCTCTTTTGCTTCTTTTCTTTTTTTTCTCTACTCCACTTTACTTCCGAGCTAGAGACCCTGAACGAGCGTGCTGGTTGGTCCCCTGCTGCTTCTGCCCATCGCGAAACGCCGCAAAACAACGGGTAGGAACTTAGTCAGACAAGGGAGAAGGGGCTTTTTCTCATCCATCGACTCACTTCTGCTGATGCCCCAAGAAGACCGCCCCACAGGGAAGAGAGCTAGAGGCAAAACGGAGAGAGAGGACGACGAGGTGGAGAGGCTCAGCTCGCATGAACGTTCGTTGTGTCGGGAGCCTTACAAGGGGTAGAAGCAACAAGAGAAACGAAGAGAAAAAGAGAGAGAGAGAACCTTCTCGGTGTGTCGGATCGGATCAGGGGTGGTTCCGATCCGCGTACGGGGAAGGGCTTTCTCCTTTCTTCTTTTTCTTCTTTCTGCTTTCTTCTTCTTTTTCCTTTGACACGAACAGCTGCCAGCGGCCTGCTTCCATCTGTACATCATCTGCGTTGGGACTGCGAGTAGAAGGAAGGAAGGAGGAGAATCGGATAGAAAGCAAACTTTGGTTTTTGCTCTCTCAAGAAAATCCATTGCAAGTCATTCCTCCGTTACTTTTCTCTCTACTTCCTGGTTCTTGTCTGGCAATCTGTCGTTGGATTTAAATTTTTGTTTTTTTACAAAACAGACACATAAGAAGAAGAAGAAAACGTACGTCGATATTCCTTGTTCTTTTTACTTGAGTGGGCGGGTTTAAAGTGATTTTTGGAGGATGCAAGGAAGAAGGAAAACGCTGACAGCGACCTTATACTGTACATATGACGGCGGGAGGGAGGCCTTTCCGATTGTGTGTCGAGTTTTTTTGTTTTGTTTTTGAAGCTTTATTTTCATCTACCATTTCTTTGAGTTTCGTTCATTTTAATTCTCTTCTCACGCATGCGTGCGTCAGGCCCTCCGTTCCGCCTGAGCCTTCCTGCCCCCCATTTCCGCCCCTCCCTGCCGCTTGCATCTTTCTTGAAAAGGGGAGGGGGGAGCACTGAGGAGGCAAGAGGCTTCCTCCCCCTGTCATACAACCTGAAAGAAGGGGGGGAGCGAGAGGCGGCCACTCAAAAGGAAGTGGCGGAGCCGAGTTCTGGTCCAAAAAAGAAAAAGGAAAGAAGGAGAAAGAAAGAAAGTTGGACGAACGCAGCGTGGAACGAGAAGGTCTCTGTCTGTCTGTCTTTCCGTTGCGTGCGTGCGTCAGTTTGTGGTACCCTCCGATCGTTGTGTGCGATGCAGCTGCTGCTGGTTGTTAGATGCTTTCGAGCCTTTACCGAACCGAAGAGAAGGGGGGGGATGGATCAAAGTTCGCACGCATCTAGACATGCGTGCACGGAGAGAAGAGGCGCGAAGAGAAGAGAAAAAAACCGCCCTCACTTGTGACACGGACAGCTAGAGAGAAAGAGAAAGATAGAGCACGCGATCTGGTGATAAAGAAAGAAAAGAGGAATGCAGGTCAACAGAGCAAGCTGTCCGTGTGTCAATCTCTTTCAGTAGGGCTTCTCTTTTCTTTTCTCCCTCTGTCTTTCCTTTTTCCTTTCTTTAGGACTACATCCCTTCCCTCGTTAATTGTTGCGTATTTTTGAATTAAAAATTCGAACAACACGCACAAAGAAACAAAAAAATTAAGCAAGGAAGAACGGAAAGATGTGTCAATCGAGAAGAAAGAAAAGGCAAAACCCAGAGAGAGGAAGGAGAGCGCTGCTGCGTTGCATGGATGTGCTGCGAGATGAGATGGAAAGAAAAAATGGGTCGGTTGAATTGATTTCCTCGGGGCCGTTTTTCTTTTGAGCGCGACGGATGTTGTAGGGTGGACTGGCAGACGGCGGAGGTGCAAAGAGGTCTCTTTCTTCTCTTTCGCTCATCCATGCAACGAGAAAGAGATAGATTCGCGGTTGCTTGCTTGCACGCTTGACAGACTTCAGCCCCGACTGACATCACATGAGGGCATGCAGGGGACGCTTCTGTCCTTCCTGCCTGCCCGTGGCCATGTGCGTGCATGCGAGGAGAATGAGAAAAGTGATCTTACTTCCTGCATGAGTCGGTCTGTCGGTCCCTCTCGATTTCCATTCCGTTCGTTCTGCTCGGCCTCAGCTTTACGATGTCTGTTGCAATCTTTCTCCTGCCTGTGAGTGAGTGAGTAAGTGAGTGAGGGTGTGTGTCTGTCTGTCTGTCTGCCCTGGACGAGCTCTCTGTGTGAGAGATAGAGAGAGTGGGGAAGGAGCAATTGCTCTTTCCTGTTTTCACCTGTGCGTTGCGAAATTTATATCTGTATTGATGATCTTGCAGGCGTGCAGGCTTCGATCAACGGATGGGTGGGTGTGTGAGAACGTGCGTGCGTCACTGGAGGGTTTGAAGGAATGAAGAAACGAGAAATTCGACTGATGGATCGAAGTTCAACCCGCGCGCCTGCCTGCTAGAACTCTTTCCCTTCCCTGCTCTGGTTCTTTCCATCCGGTATGCCTTGACGGATTTCTTCTGTCAACTGCATGTCGGTGTGCAACGTGTATACGCAAGCTCCTGCGTGTAAGCGTTTCCCTCGATCATTGCTTGCTTTGGCGTGTCTGATTTAAAGTGTGTGTGTGGGTGCCTAGATCCGTGCGTGCTTTTCATTCTCATGCGTTGCATACGTGACGGTCTTGAGTAAGACAGAGGGGGGCACAGGCTGGAGTCTTTTTTCAATCATCGATGGAAAGAAAGGTCTGTGCGTCTCGTCCGTGGACCAGTTCAATATTTTTTTTCAGTCAGGCAAGAATGAACCAATTAATCTATCAGCACCATTCACCAGCTGTCAGAGAGACTGCATGGCCAACGTTCCAGATTTTAACTTTGCATGCTGTGGTTCAACGTGCGTGTCTTCACCTTTCCTGGCCAGTGGCCATCTTGCGTGAATTAATGCTCCATTGCTTGCATGTATGCGTGAAAGGAACTGCATGCGTGTGTACAGGCTGTCAGTCCTTCGGGTCTTCCGTTGTCTCTGTCAGCCAGTTAAGTTGCTCTTCAATGCATGTGGGTGGCGTCATCCATGGCGTGATTCGAAAGTCAAATCACCTTATGCTAGACCTGGCCTGTCCGTGGGTCTGCCTGGGAGTAGGTCTACACATAACACTTGTATCTAAATGTTGGCTTACTAAAAAAAAAACCTTTGGATCTAACATTTGCTATACGCCTATTATGGGCTGATGGCGATGGCGTATGATGATGATGATGATACTGCTAGTAGATCGACATGATACGTTATGAAATGTAGTCAAGTCTGAAGTTTAGTTGGTCGGAACTTGGTCAACTTAGTCCTTGTTTTATAAATTTGTATCGATGACATCATATGGATAGTTAACCGCACTGGCACATGTATAATGATCTATTAATTTTAGTCGTGTTACTAGTATATCTGAGTCGTGATGTTACTCATATATACCGATATAATGACCTAGATAATGACTTAATTCTAGACTTAATTAATGCCCTGATGAAGCATTATTACCGTTCTACTAGAAGTCGCTGTTTTAAGTTGGGCCTTAGTCGGCATGCGCGCGGTGTCAGAAGTCACCCCGGCAAACGCTTAGGGGTAATTTTCAAACAAAACAAGAAAAAAACAAACATACTCCTAACATTTTTAAACTCATTTTTTTTTCTTTTTACAACTGTGATGATTCGTAACAGAGATATAAAAACAATGGGAACCACATATTTTTTACATGAAAATAAAAATTAAAAAGTGAAATTAAGAAGGGAAAAAAAAACTGTATGGAAAGGTTTTTTTTTTTTTTAAATACTCTGCGTCGTCTAACGAGCAAAATTCGAAACCCCCGCCGGAAGCGACGGTGCTTAGTCGTTGACAGCCGCTTCCACACATATACTAAAACTGCCGAATCATACGCATTCTAGCGGATGGCCTTGAACCAGGGCCGCAAGACTAAGGGCGCAGTGAGCCTACTTGGCTAAGTTGATTATCACCGTGACACTGCCCGTGTCCCCGCAGGGAGAACGGAGGGGAAACACCCACAAGTGTCAGATACAAATTCAACGCCAAAATATTTCAGCACATACAGAAGCATGTCCTCCTTTCTCCACCTGTTCCAACACCTCACGTCCCAATGTGATAGTTACTTAAACCCCCTCCCCCTTCTTTACAGAAAAAAATATCCCTTCCCCTGACCCTCTGCTGTCCCAACACACACCTCACACCTCTTTAGAGCGACCGCTGCCAACGGCGCCGTCTTCTCGAGGGAAAAATGAGGATTACCAAGCTGGGGCAATCAGGTCTACTGTGCAACTTCCACTCTTCTTCTGGCTGGCAGGCACGCACAGACAGACAGACAGACAGACAGGCGGGCAGGCAGACAGGAAGAAAGCCCAAAGAAGAAAAGTAGGAGACCAACATGTCACGCCCTCAATCCTCCAGCACACTGACGTCGTCTGTGCTGACAGGTCAAAAAGTGGTGGAGGGCAAACAAAAGATGCCGGTCTGAAGAAAATGAAGTGCCCACCGGCCACGGCCGCACTCCCCCGCCTTCATCCGACCCCCATCCATCCCTTCTCCACTTCCGCCTCTGTTCTCACACACAAGCAGATGAGAAGCCTAGCGAGAAGCACACGACCAGGCAAGAGGCAGGCAGGCAGGGATTCCTCCCGCTGGAAGGGCCCCCCCCATCAAGGAGTTCCTCTCCCCGGCCCCCTTCCATCGTCGGCCTCCCATCCCCTCATCTCGCCTAGCTCCTCTTCCCTCGACTCGACGATCGAGTACCCTGCAGGCAGGCACACACAGATGCAGACAGCCACATGTTGTAACCGGTGTGAAGGCAGAAAGAACAGTGAGGGAAGAAACTCATCCATCGTGACTTTACTCAGTGAGTCAATGCACGACCATTCGAATTCGACACGCCAACAAGCTTCATCAGCTGGAACAACCAGAGGGCGGGCCTGCGTGGATGTGCAACGAAAGCGCGCAAGCAGAAATACAAACAGGCGGGCATGTACAGACAGACAGGCAGCCACCCACTGTCTGCTCATTCATGAGTGCACGCATGTGGGCAAGCGTGCGCCAAGGAGATGCGGGGGAGAAAAAGCGCCTCGGAAGGGGGACCGAAGGCATGCATGCATGCATGCATGCATGCATGCATACGGATATACGGAAGCGACCTTGCGAGAGTTGCTATCAGGCCTGACTGCCCTTGCGCCTCTCAAAACTTAACCGACGCAGGCGCTTCCGACTTCCGACCACAAACAGAAGGCAACAGACAGATCGTCAGAAAAAACAAGCAAGGCATTCCAAAAGAGAAGGAGACGGGCGAAAAGAAAAGTAGAAGAGCGTAAACAAAGACGGGGGCCCGAAGAGAATTTGAAAAAGAAGAGCTCACGCACCACAGACGCACTCGTCTCCATTTATCCTTCTCTTCTCCAACAGACAGGCAGACAAACCTGAAAGATCCAGGGCAACAGGCAGGCCAGAAGGCAGAGCCAGCCAGGAAAAGATTCCTCCAACCATCGGAGGGGCCTTCCCCCCCCAGGAATTCCTCTTTCCCCCTTCGGTAGGTGGTTGGCCTCCTCTCCCTTCGACGCGTCTTGACTCGCCTCGACGATCGAGTATCGTACAGACATCACACACACACATACACATACACACACACACACACACACACACACATATACACACACACACACACACATACACACACCCACACCCAAACACATACACACATACACACACACACACACATACACACACACATACATACACACACACACATGCATTGACGCACACGCGTGCATTGCAAACACATTGATGACAGAACAGGAAAGAGAGAAATTCTGCCGCCGTCACTTGACACTGTGAATGCAGGTGCATGCAATCCAACAACCAACAAGCAGACTTCATCGGACGC
>JAHBMJ010000542.1:31004-58504 GCA_018398765.1 Chromera velia | reverse complement strand
GATTTTGTTTCAAAAACACCTAAAAAGTTCGGATTAAAAAGTCAAGTTCGAATCTGAAAAATACTCGAATTTTTTTGTCTGTTGTCCCCATCGACTGAAGTTTGGAGTCTTTCAGTCATTGATCATCTGTCTGTCTGTCTCTGTCTGTCTCTGTCTGTCTCTGTCTGTCTCTGTCTGTCTCTGTCTGTCTCTGTCTGTCTCTGTCTGTCTCTGTCTGTCTGTCTGTCTGTCTGTCTATCTGTCTCTGTCTCTGTCTGTCTCTGTCTGTCTCTGTCTGTCTCTGTCTGTCTCTGTCTGTCTCTGTCTGTCTCTGTCTGTCTGTCTGTCTGTCTGTCTGTTTCTAGTCATTTATGGCATCTCTTCATTACTTCTTTCACTTATTTATCAGTGGCGTCCTCTAGCTGTCCATCTTCCTCTGAGAGAGAACTGTAGACCCACTCCTGCACGTGAGTCTCTTTCTCTCTGTTTCTGTCTCGGTCTGTCATTCTTGTTTGCATTGTTCAAGTGTGAGTATCTTCTCACACTAATAATTTCTCTGAATTGTCTCTCCAGCTGAGTAGGGGCGCCCGTCCATCTCTCTCTCAGAACTAAGATGTCTGCTACTGTCTGGCATCTCATGTCACTCTGCATGCCCCGGGCCCTTCCCAGACTGTTCAATCTCATTTCCTTCCTTCGATCATTCTTTTCTCTTCAATTTTCTTTCAGTAAACGTTCTCAACTTTTAGAGTAGAGAAGCTCTTGTTGATATACAAGCAGATTTGCCCTGACCTCTCTTTCTCTTTCTCTTACTTATTTGTGCTCTTCTGGCTGTCTTTCGGTCAACCTATCTGTTTGGCCTTCTTTCCTCTTCTTCCTGCAGCAATATTCGACATGACCCTAGGGGAGGAGAGGATCTCTCTCCAACTTGAGGATTCGTTCAGGATTTTACCTAGCTGTCTTGTTGGGCAGCTGAATAAATTCGCATTCCTTTGCACTTCTCAAACATGAAAAGAAAGCAGTGACCGCGGAACCAATCCGCCTCTGTCATTGCACACAAGACAGAAGAAGTTTCTGTTCAACTTTGACCGGAAGGAACTTATTCGAAGTTTGCTTATCAAACCCACCAATTGGAAAGAAAGGCATACAATTTGGTCGCTGCTTGAGCAGATGACTTCATAGAGGTGCACTCACTTACTCACTCACTCACTCACCCACTCACTCACTCACTCACTCACTCACTCACTCATTCACTCACTCTCTACCGTGTCTTCTTTCCCTCCCCCTTTGCCCTCCTTGCCTGCGGAGAGTTTCTTTTCTCATCTTTCTTTTTCTCTCTTTATTGATTCCCTTCTCGATACCCATCCTAATCGATTCATTCATTCGCTCTTCGTCCTTGTCCTCCTGTCTGCCTGCAGGTCACACTGCCTCACAATGAACCGATCAGACCTCAGCTCTTTGCTTTAGAAACAGACCCAAATATCCTCGTAGCAACTGAGTCTCCCTTATGTGAGTCTTTTCCTGTCTCTGTCTTGGTCTGTCAATGAGACTGTCATTCTTGTTTGTATTATTCAAGTGTGAGCTTCTTCTCGCAATAATGATTTCTCTTGTCGCTCCAGCTAAGTGAGGGTGCCCATCCATCTCTCTCTCAGAAGACGTCTGCTGCTGTCCGCGGCGTCTTATATCGCTCTCCCCCCGTCTGTTGTCCTGTCGATCCTTCATTCTTTTCTCTTCAATTTTTTTTCAGTGGACGTTCTCGACTTTCAGAGCAGAGAAGCTCTTGTTGACACACACAGCAAATTTACCCTGACCTCTCTTTCTTTCTCTTGCTTGCTTGTGCTCTTCTGGCTATGTATCGGTTTCCTCTTCCTCCTCTTCCTGAAGGACTGACCCAACTGGATTGAGAAGAGATCGACAAGAGGAGGGAGATCCTCAAATTGAAGGTTCGTTCGTTCGGTCGGTATTTTCCCCAGCTGGCTTCCTGAACAGCAGAGTAAATTTGTATTCCTTTGCACTTCTCAAACGTGAAAATAAAGTAGTGATCGCGGAACCAATCCGCTTCTGTCATCGCACAGAAGACAGAAAAAGTTTCTATAAAACTTTGACCGGAAGGAACCTATTCGAAGTTTACTTTTTAACCCCAGCCATTGGAAAGAAACGCACATAAATTCGTCGCTGCTTGAGCAGAAGACCTCATAGAGGTGCACTCACTCACTCACTCACTCTGAGACTCTACCATGTCTTCTTTCCCCCCCCTTTTGCCCCTTTTGCCTGCAGAGAGTCTCGTTTCTCATCCTAGATGAGGCAGACACAATGTTCAAAATGGAATTCGAACTGAAAATCACGGCAGTCTGCAGTCAGTCGGTTTTCTTCTCCCCCGTTTGCTCTTCTTTCTTTTCTGCCTTTCTTTCCTTTTCTTCCTTTCTTTCTTTGTTTCCTTCCTTCCAGCTCTCTGCCTGCTCTATGTATCCAAATGTCTGTATGCGCTAGCTCCTTCCTATGTATTATTCTCCCGTGTATGAAACTGACTCTGTACTCCTGGTTGCTTGGTTGATTGCAGGAAAGGTCCGGCCGGGTTGTCAGGTGGAGCTCTTCTCTGCAACCTTCCCTGCTACTGTAGAGAGTCAGTCAGTCTGTTGGGCAGGCAGGCGGTCTGTTAGGGAGGGAGGGAGGGAGTTTATCAACTCATGCATAGGTTTGGCTAGGGGTTTGGTTGGTTGTTTATGTTCGTGGGTGAGAGAGATGGGAGAAATGGAGGACGTGACTAAGTCTGTTTTGAGTACTTTTCTGTTTTGAGAAAAAAAAATTTTGGACTTCCCCCTCGTGGTACATTTCAGTCCTGAAATGTACCATGAGGGGGAACGGGGTCAGAGGGGGCCTTGTGGTACGGTTAATGCAGAAAAAGTGAAGAGATGAGGCAGAAGGAGCAGTACAGCTGCCACTGGAACCCTCGAAGACGCAAGGCAATCTAGTTTTCATGCCTTCATTTCTCACCGTTCCCCCTCACGAGCCTCCCTTGGCTTGCTCCGGGCCTTCTTATTGTGTGAGTGGCGACCGCGGTCCCGCCCTGCCCCCCCGCGCCCCCCTAGTGGCATCCCGCCCGCTACCCTCGTGTTGCTCTGCTCTTACGTATAAACAAGAAGGCAGATCGAGTTGAAATCTTTTGAATTCCCTTTTCTTTCTACTTTCTGCCTGTTTCTACTGTCATCTGTTTACTTTTTCTCATATAAATGTCCTTTGAATGTGGATGTAGGTAAGTTCACGTCAAGGTGTGAGGAGGGACCATCTGCCCATGTAGAAGGTAGGTCCAGATGGCTCGGTCTTGTGTGAGTGGCTTGTTCTTAATCTGCCTCAGCTGACCCTAAACGCTTTTTTTTCGCCGCTTTTCACCTCTCAGCTTTCGTTTTGAGTCTTTCTCTGTCTCTGCGTATGTGAATCTCTGTGCCTGCATGTCGCTGTCTGTGCATGTGTATATGTTTATGTATATGTGTGTGTGTGTGTGTGTGTGTGTGTGTATGTGTGTGTGTATGTATGTGTGTGTGTGTATGTGTATGTATGTATGTATGTGCACACGTGCGCACGTATGCGTACATGTATATACATGTGAAAAAGAACGTTTCTATGCATGCCGTCTGTTGGTCACCTTTTCCTTCTAGTGTTTCTTTCAGCAATAGATGCTGCTTTCTGTGTCTTTCTATCTGTAAGCAAGCGTGTGTATGTGCATGTGGATTTGTGTGTGTGTGTGTGTATATATATATATATATATATATATATATCCATATGCATATGTACACGCAACGAAAGATGTCTTCTTTGTATGCTTCTCTGTCTGAGCGTTTTCACATTTGATTGGCGCACTCCTTTTTCCTACGTCTTTCAAGCTAGCCGTGAAAAAGTATATGCAAATATGTCCTTCTGTATGTGTTCGCTAGTATATCTATGTGCATATTTTTATGTGCCTGTACGTGTCTAGTGTACGTGCTCTCTCCTCCCTATTTTCTTCCGAACGCTTCTCGGTCAGCTCCTCTTTAGCCCATGATCCCTTCCTTCCTGTTCTGCTTATATGTGTGCATAAAATCAATCATGGGGTTGGCGTACATGCGTATTACGTATGTGCGTGCACACGTGTAAGCTTTAATCTGCATGAAGGAAGTATACAGAAGGTAAGAAACAATGGAGAAGGAAAAGAAGGATAATAAATACTCATCTGTGTGTTTTTGCTTCTCTTTTCTGTTTTTCTTTTCTTCTAGCTTTTCTTTTTTTCTCTCCCGCCCCCCCCTCCCCCTCTGTGTGTGTGTGTGTGTGTGTGTGTGTGTGTGTAAGAGAGAGAGAGAGGTCAAAGCAAGGGATGAAAGGATTGGGGAAAGGAAATAAATGGAAGAAAATGAAAAAGAAAAAGAGAGGGACAAAAGAAGTAAAAAGAGGTCGTGTGGGTTTGGACGTGCACGCGTGTGTGTGCGTGTACATGCATGCGAGCAACCCGAATTTCCAGCAAAAATGTTTGAACGTATATGTATTTATATGTTTTATTGCAAAGACTGGGTTCCCTTTGGTTTTCATTGTGCACTGCCCTTTCAATCATACAGAAAGACTGTGTGTGTGGGGTGGGGGGGGATGGGGGGTGGGTAGTACATACAGGCGCGACAAACATTTTATTAGCAATCACGGTTTCAATCTAGTTTTCGAATTTAGTGTTTTCAGTCAAAGTTATGAAGTTTTAAAAAGAGTTCTTCAAAGGTGTGCTTTACATTAACACACTGTGCTAGGGTATACCGGGGCACTGTACCCTAGGTCACCATGTTATACCTATCACATGTACTTAGTAACATATATTCAAATTTCAGACCCTAGTTCAGACCGGTTCAGACCTTGATTAGAAAAATGTTTATAGCATTATTCAAACACTCTAAAACATCTTTTTAAACAAGCAAACATCTCTATAATTATTTTTTTTTTAATATATCTCAATTTAAAAAAATAAAAATTTTGGAATCGGAATTAGTGTTGGAGTCACGATGGTCCCGTTTTCATATATATATATATATATATATATATGTAATGAGGTAAAAAGTTTGCTAAGTCAAACCTCCTACTACCTACCCTGCAAAGACCTAAGAATTTAGACAGGAATTTAGAGGAATTCAGACAGGAATTTAGAGGAATTTAGCTAGGAATTTAAAGGAATTTAAAGACAGAAATTTAGAATACATAGTCTGTTTAAGAGTAACAACTGTTTTTCAGTCAAAAACTTTCGTTACTGACTTTTTAGTAACTCTATACTAGTAACTTGAGCCCCTTGGAGTTCTTCTACTTTTTTCTAGTTACCGTAAGATCTTAGCCTAAAAGACTTAATTTAGTATTAAATCGTAAGTGTATATGCGTAAGTATATGGGTATGCGCCATTCCCCACCCCCCAAAAAGAAAGATTTGGCAGCAGTAGCAGCAGCAGCAGTACGTAGTAAGCTACTTAGCTGCTACTACTAGCAGCAGCAGCAGCAGCAGCAGCAGCAGCAGCAGCAGCGACTTCCAAGGGCCGAAAAAGAGCTAGGAAAGGGAGGAAGGGAAGGGGGATTTTATTATGTGTACTATCTGTTTTCGATGCAATTTTGTGTAATGACATATTAATTAAAGATACATAAAATGACAACAAAAGCTGCTGCATGAGAAATACTTGGTAACGCTGTATAGTGCTGAGAATCTCGAGGATGAAATTTAATCACTTTTAAAACTTGTGTCAATATTATGATGCACCATGAAAATCTTTTTAGTCCACATTCTCATACTAAAAAACCCTAGTATGCCTGCTTTTACTACCGTAACTTCCAAAAAATCTTAAAGTTACTTCTAGTACAGTAACTTGAGCTGTCTAGAAAAATCAAGTTACTTTTTTAAAAAAATAACTCTTAAATATACTTTTAGATCAGTGTCAAACATCTATCAAACATTTCTAGTCGGGGTATTTCAAGCTCGTCCTCTTAAGAGTACTTTATAATTTAGAAGAATTTAGTAAATTTTGGAGGTCGATTTCTCGTGAACTATACATGATGAGTTAGAACTTGATATTAACGGTGCTTATAAATCTATATTAGAGCTATAAGCATTGTTAATATCAAGTTCTAACTCATCATAGTTCATAAGAAATCGACCTCTAAAGTTTAGGAATTAAGAGCTCTAAATTCCTTTAGATTCCTGTCTTAATTCCTCTAAATTCCTGTCTAAATTCCTAGGTCTTGCAATGTACTACTATCAACATCCTACTACTTACTGTCTCGATAGAAACTAGGATAGAAAAGCAGATAGAAAACTCAGAGAAAAACGATTGAAAACTTTAGTGAAAACTGATAAAAATTAGATGTTTAAAATTTTATTTAAGAGAATTTTGTGTAAAAACAAAATAACTTTCTAATTCTTTTCTAGATTATTTTTTATATAAAAGTATGATTCATAATAATAATGATGAGTTTGATGTGGTAATTTTAACGGAAACACGGTCCCCCACGCGTCTTTTTGAATACCCTCTTCACTCAGGCAAGAATTTCTCCTATCAAGAATGGGTTAGACAACAGCTTGGGGGAGGAGGAAGTGGTAGAGGCAGGAAGGAAGCGTTAGAACAGAACAAGGATACCGGAGGGGTCGCTGTCCTAATTCGGAAGTCATTGAGAGGCCGACTAAGGCCTGAGATCAAACTGGTCGGCCCATATGCTGCGTGCGTCATTGCGTGTTGGTGGATTCGATGCACACAGCAAGTCCTCTATTCTGCATGTGTTTGGAGTATATGTGCTACACGGACGGTCTACTAGGAGAAGGGAGGCAGGCAGGGATCCGAGCCACTGGGAGCGCCTGACAGATGCATTGTCGGAAGTTTCTCTAGGGGAAAGGAGAATTGTGACTGGTGATTTCAACGCTTACATCTCTAATGAGCTGCCAAAAGGAATCACTTGGGATAGGGGGGTATAAGATGAGAACGGAATCATTCAGGAAGAGAATGTATCGGGAGTAATCCGTGCTTTGTCTTGCAACCGAAAAGTTGATCAGCAGGGCCGTTCTCTTTTAAAACTCTGTGAACTAACGAATCTTCTCCCTTTAAATGGTCTCTACATTGATGGTTCTGCCCCTGCTTGGAGTGGGGAAGCATGCTCTTTCTCACGTGACTGCACCTTCCTCTGGAAAGGTAGAGGTCACACTCTTATTGACTTTTTTCTCGTTGATCCCCCCCTCCTCCGTGCTTGTACTCACTTCAATGTGAAACAGCCAGCAGAACTGTCTAGGCTTGACCATGCAGCTATGTCACTTTCTCTATCCTTTGTTGCTGCCCCTTTCATTCCCTCTCAACAGCCAGACAGTAAAGAGAACTCCCTTTTACCTATCCCCCCCCTTTATCGCTCCATCAGATCCACTCCTGTCTCAGATGAGGAGCTTCTCCCCTCGGCTGCAGCAGCTGGTCAATTGGCTGAACAGCTATGGCCTGGACTTGTGAAAATGGCTTGCGAAGCTGAAAACATTGATCTCTCTTCTTTTCCATCCGCTCCCCCCCCCCCACTATCTGCTCCCAACTCATGTGAGCAACCGGTGCCTTTGTCTTTCTGTGAACGGGAAAAGTTACTGCTGAAGGAATGGGAAACCACGTTGGCCGGCCCGACAAAAGAAATCAAGCGGAAGGATTTGGATGGTCAACAGGGCAGGGAAAAAGTGAGACAAAAGAAAAAGGCCGAATGGTTTGATAATGAATGCAAGGAAGCAGCGACACTTTGGAGGGAAGCAAGGAAGGCGTTAAACAAACTTGTGTAATCATGTGAGAATGAGGGGAGAAGTGGGAGCAGCAGAACGAACATGGTTGCCTTAAGACAGACAGTTAAGAAGCAGGCCCACAGATGTCAGCGATTGCACAACAGGAAAAGAAAGGCGTACGAAAAGCTCTGTATAGAAAAGATTGCACTCGAGTTGTCCTCTAACCCTTCAAAGATCTGGTCATTGAGAAGAAAGCTGCAAAGAGGCAATAGAGAGAAAGCCCCTCCTGGTTCCCAGCCTTCAGTAAAGGACTTTTCCTGTTACTGGGCTTCCATCTTCGCTGACTCTCCCTCTGGTAGGGAATCTGCACAAGAAAGTGCTCCCCCTTTCCCTTTTTCGCAGCCAGCCCCACCTATTTTTAACTCTTCTTTACACCCTGGCGTTTTTTCACAACTGCATACCCACTCTCATCAGGTTCCCTCTGGCATTCACTCTCCCCCTTTGCCCCCACCAATCCCTCCGTCTCGCCCTTATTTTTGCATAGAAGAAATAAGGAAAGTCCTCCGGTTCACAAAGGAAGAAAAGGCTGCAGGGTTGTCCGGACTCGCCCCCAACCACCTCTCCCTATGCTTTCAATATTCGCCTCTTTCTCGTGCTTTGTTATTTATCCATTCGAACTTAATTCACTTGACATCCGCTTAGCGAGATGAATGGAATGTAATTAAAATCTGTCCGGTTCTAAAGGGGCCTCCTTCCCCCGACCCTGATGAATGACGTCCAATTCATGTTGTCTCACTCTTACCAAAACTCTTTTCTTCACTCTTCTCTGCCCGTCTTACATCGCAAGTGAAGATTGACCATAGGCAGTTGGGTTTTCAGCAAGGGGTAGGAACAAGGGAAGCCATTGGAGCACTTACTGCGCTGATGCAAAAGGCAAAGAAACGAAAGAAGCCCTTGTTAGCATGCTTTGTAGACTTCAGCAAAGCCTTTGACTCCCTGCCCAGGGATGTTTTGTTTGAAGTTTTGCTGAAGCAAGGGGTGAGTGCAGTTGATGTCAAAATGATTCGGGCAATGTATACAAATGTGTATGAAAGCATCACTGGCAGCCCTTTTATGTTCAAAGAAGAGAAAGGGGTGAAACAAAGGGATCCTCTCTCCCCTCTTCTCTTCTTGATTTTCATCAATGATCTGCATGAAAGAGTGAAGGCTTCCGGTCGTGCAGAGGTTCTGCTCGGTGGGGTTGAGTACGATAGCCTTGGTTATGCCGATGACCTTGTCCTCGTTGCTGAGAGCGTGCATGACCTGCAGGTCAGCTTGAATGAATTGAATTCTTTCTGTGAAGAGAGGGGGCTCACTGTTAATTTAAAAAAGACAAAAATCATGCGTCTGTCCGACTCTTACCCTGCAATTGAAGGCAGGCTTATGTTTGGAGGAAAAGAGTTCAAGAGAGTGGGGTCGTATAAGTATCTGGGTATTCTTTTGTTCGAAGGGGGAGACTTAAGGGAGGTAATAGAAGAGAGGCTTAGCATAGCGAGGAGACGGATGGGTCATGTAAAGAGCGTAGCACTCTCTTTAGGTCGCCTGCCCCCCGCAGCAAAAATTTTGTGTTTATGCGCTTTCTGGTTGTCTGTTACTCTATATACGTTTGACTGTCTGCCTGTCCGCAAGCCAGACATGGATACATTAGATGTCCTTCAATTGTGCTTTGTTCGTTGGGCTTTGAATCTGTCTCTCTCCTCTTTCCGTGTACCTACCCTGTGTGCTGTCGGTCTACTTCCTGCACATGTGCATGTGTCGATGAGACTTGCTGGGTATTTGACTAACTTAAAACATATTGACCTCAAGATGCCCGCGGGTGCCTGGTCGGCTTTAATGAATGGTGATTGTCCTTCCTCTATGATGCACGCACAAAAATTGATTGGGTCGACCGGATTGGAAGAATTTGTGACTGTCAATCCAACCATCAGAAGAAGAAAGAAAGCCACCAAGGTTGGCCGTCTCCTTCTCTTAAGAGCAGTGATCAACCGGGAAGTTGATGAATGGATTGATGGTTGTCTAGAAAGGGCCGCTTCACGCGGGGCGGTTTTGCAGTTTGGCAGAGGCGTCAGACCGAATGTGTTCCAAACGTCTTATCCTACTGCCCAACGTTCGTCTCTTCTCTTCCTTTCCTCTACTTTTCCTTCATCCCCTTCGTCCCCCCGTTTCGTTTCCCTCCCTTGCGCTGCGATCTGGTCCTCAGGCCCTTTTTCAGCCTTGTTGTATATGTTACTTGGTGGTCGCCCCCATGCACCGTACAGAGGGCTGGAAGATGCGGTTTGCCCTGCATGTAGGGGCAAAGCAGACGATCTACTGCACCGACTGACTAAATGCACAGAAACAAGAGCAGATCGAGAGGCTCTGAATGCAATTGTAGCCGAAATTGAAGCCAAATTAGATAGAGCCCAAGAAAGAGAGAGAAAGTGGTTGCTATCGATAGACTCCACCCCTCTAAAACACGCCACGGAAAGCGAATTGTTGGTACGAATGAAGGTCACCCTGGCACTCAGACACTCACCCATACCGGCCCTGCGAATCTTGCGAAACATCTGCGCCCTCCATCGTAAGGCCTGCGATTCGATGCATGTGATGGTTACTTACCTCTCTTCCCGTCTCACTTTTGAATGTTCTTTTTCCATCTCCCACGTACATCTCCCGTCCTCCCTCTCCACCGGTCTTCCTGTCTGCCTCTACTGCCTGAGAGTCTCTGTTACAGTTGTCGCACTCCTCCCACAGAAGGGAAACGACATCAGCGATTTAGAAAGCATCTTCTAGAGGCAAGGTGTTTAGAGTTGCGAGAGTGAAGCCCCCTCCCGTTGTATGATGCAGATCTGGCAAAGGGGCAATAAAGCATTGTCCTAGACTCATGCACTGCATGATGGCCTAGAGACCGATTAATAATAATAATGATGATGATGATGATTGAGGGTTAAATCCTAGATTTAGCGACGCCAAATCCCAAGCCACTAACAAGGCTTTGAGGACAACCCAGAGCACAATACCACATTCAGCATTCAAGCATTTGCGAGACGTTTCATTGCAACGAGGGTCGGGAAAGCTTCATAGAGCCTCCGCACGCATTGCATGTATTGGAGCAGAAAACTGTGCAGCCTTGGATTACGCTGCTGCTCAGAGCAAATAAATTAAGCCGGCCAGCACCACGCCCTTGCCAGCGCTGTGAGAGGCCCTTCTCTCTCCCTCTCATCACAATGCAGCCCTGTCCATGCACCTGAATTCTTTCACTGCCATCACGGGCATTCAAACCAAACAAACCACCCGTAGAGGAGTCGATCGATCGGAACCTGAGGGAGAGACGAAAGGAGGGAAGGGGATTGGGAGGGTGCTCTACTCCGTATTTGCATCCCGGAAGAGAAGAAGGAAAAAGTCGAACGTACAGCAGTCAGTCAGGCAATCAATAGTCAACACTTCCCACCTTCATTCTTCAGACCACAACCAATTGAGAACATGGAGACAGATGGAGAATTAGGTGGAGCATGTTCAAGTCGCGCTCTGTTTTTTTCCTTTTCCGGTCTCTTCCTTGCCTCCTTGTTGATCCGGTGCTTGCTCCTCAAGGTTCCACCTGGGTGCCTTTCGTTAAATGATGGACGGGCGGATGGAGAGGGATGGGGCAAAGGGAGGTGATCACTTGTGCGTGTAGGTAAAGCAGTGCCATTCTCTCTTGCTTGTCCCCGAAGAAAAAGAAAAGCTGCACCAATCTCCTTCCTTACCCCCGTGCGTTCCTTACGTAGAGACGCAGCCAGACAGACCTAGACGTGATCAGGGAGAGAGAGAAACACATGGCGAGACAAGTGAGTAAAATCAGACGGTGATTCAGGTCGGCAAAGATAACGGGGAAGAAGATCAATGGGTGCTTTGACGGCTTTGTGGACAGTCTCGCTGGTGCACAGACAGGGGTGTGTGACAGGCAGACCCGGCGGCCTCCCCTCCGTTTGTTGTTGGAACCTTCGAGAGAGAGAGAGATGCTGAGTCAGTCAGACCGACTGTTTCGTTTCTTTTCGTTTCACGCAGCCCGATCCTTCCTTATTCAGAGGCATGCTGCACGTGTCGTGCAGAAGAGAAGAGGAGACGAGAGGAGAGTGCGGTTGAGACAGAGAGGACAGGGGGGAAGAAAGTTCAAGGGAGGACGATAGATAAAGCACGAATGAAGGTATTGTCCCTCCCCAAACCCACATGACTGATGAAACGAGCCAATGACGCACGCAGACTAATGCAAAGGCTGAAAAGACAGGGAGTTAAAGGACACACAATGGCGATGGTGATGCAAGTCAGCAGAAACGAGAGAAGGGGAACCAAGGACCAAGCAGAGGAGCACAGCCGATCTCCTACCACCCACAAGACGACGAACGAATGGAAGGAAACAAAGTACGAGGAGGAAACAAAGCTAGTGAATGAGGGGCGAAGTAGAGGGTAACTCAATTGCGCTTCTTTGATTCTGTCTCTCTGTCTATTTCCCTGTCCGTCTCATTCCGTCGACCGATGCCAATCTGATCACGGCAAGTCTTTGCGTTGAGAAGAATAGGAGTCACTTCAGCTCTTCTTCCTTTCCTTCTAACTCCACCCCTTCTCCCTAACTACACCAATCTTCTTCCGAGTCCCACAGACAGACAGACAGACAGACAGAGAGAGAGAGAGAGCGCACCTGGGGACCCTTTAAGAGACAAGGAGAGAGAAGGAAAAAGTGCACAAACAAGCGAACAAACAAATGCAATTCTATTCCCTTGCAAGATGCCTCCCTAGCTGTCTCACTCCACAGAGAGGGAAAGGATCTGTATTGCGCCACCTTCTTTGCTTGGAAGGAAAAATTGAGGAAGGAGCATAAAGCGGGAGTACATAACAAAAGAAAGGACTTAAACAAGAAGTCTTGCGCATGCCCTCCTTCCTTTCTCCGGCTTCTCCAAAGGCAGATAACGAGTTGTGCCTGAATGACGGACGGATAGGTAGTGACTTAATTCATTCAAAAACTTTGTTTTGCTTTTGACCGACTCTGAATCTGCCGGTTTCGAACGGACACTTCTTCAAGTGTGCGGCTGCCTAGCAAACGAGATAGAGAAGTCAAGGTTGGCTTTTGCATTTCTTCACTTTCAAAGATGAGGGAGGGGAGAAGCAGCAGCTCGACAGGATTGATAAGACAATGAACAGAGGAAGAACAGAAACTCAAGGTGTTTGCATGCGTGAAAGAAACGAGTCGATCCGGACGTTCGGTTGAAAGGCTGCGAGAAGACGAGGTAGACAAGGAGAGAGAGGGAAGGACAGAAAGGAGAAGAGAAGACTCAGAGAGAGAAACCAAATGACAATTAGGTGTTCTCCGACCCCAGGGGGGACCCGTTGCCTTTTTTCTCCTTCTTCCTTCCTACCCAATCCCCCAAAGAGGATCCAGCCCAACTCCTCCGCCCGCCGAGCGAACTCGGCACCAACCAACAAAAACAGAATGGGAGGAAAAACCAACAGACTGACAAGGACAGACTCAACCAGAAAAAATGGAAACAGAGAGACAAGGAGGAGAGAAAACAACCACTGCTCCCTTCCCTTTCTTGCGCCCCTGCTCTTAACTTTCACTGGCCCCTTCAAGAAGAATTTGCGAGACTGCCTGACAGTCAAAGGACATTCCCCCCCGTCAAAATCCGTTTGCGTCTTTTGTCCCTCACAACTTGTTTCACACTCCATGCAAGCACACTTCTGACCTTCCTGTACACTCCTGCCTCCTGCATTCCTCTCACCCCCCCACCAGACCAACCCACTGCCACTCCCTCTCACCGCAAAAATCTTTAAATGATCTGGTCCATCCATCCATCCGTTCTTAGAGATCTTTTCTTCTCCTCAAATCATCCACCCCCTTCGACTACACACAAATAAAGAAAGAACGAACAACTCAATGCAGCCAGTAAAAGACAAAGAAAGACACACACACGTAAGCACAGCGATCACGAAGAAAAGAAAGGGAAGTTATTGAGAGAGAGAAGGGACACCACTCCAACCGAGCCCCGAAAGATTCATCGGAGGCCGAGGGAAAAATCCCAACGACCAGTGGAGAAGAAAAAAGGGAGGAGGAGAGCAAGAGACAGATACAGTCACTCGCTTCTCCTTTATCTTCTTCCAACCTTCCCCTCTTAATCCATCCATCCTAATCAGTCACTGCTGGAAGTTGAACGGCTGTGCAGCGCCACTCAGGCCGCTGCCACCCCCCCGCCCCCTTCCCCGAGTACCTCCACGGCCCCGGAAAGAGTTCCCCGCTCCCTTTCTACCCTGTCCCCCCTCCATACCCATACCATGGGGGTGGCCTTCCTCTCCCTCCCCCCTTCCCCCCCCATGTGCGGCCCATGAGGGCCCGCCAGGGTGGTTCCCTTGACGGCCGTGACGTCCCCGACCTCCCCCGTGTTCTCTCTCACCATCTTCATGGTGTTCGAGTCTGAAGGTCAGCTGACCCTCAAAACCCGGGGGGGCGGGCTGTTGAGGCACAGCACCCCACCCACCCTCTCGCAAATCAAAGTTGTCTGCTCGGGGACTTGGGGCAAAATGGGCCGGGGGAAGGCCGGAGCCCGACATCGGAATTCCTTCCTTCTCTCTGCCTGCACCACGAGACGGCATACCACCACTAGAGGAAGTAGACCGACCTCCAGAGAAGGGAGAAGCCCCCGTCTGTGCAGGCGGCTCTCCACCACCGCTACGACGCTTCAGCAACGCCTTAGGCGCTGCCGTACCCCACCCACCATACCCATCTTCACCGCCGCGTGACCCCCCAAAATACCCGCCACCATGGGCCTCCTGAGGAGAAAGGGAAGGGTTGGCATGATCTCCCCGCCCGCCCCCCATTTCTTCCCATCTCACCCCCTCCTGCCTACCACGCTCCCACAACCCCAGCCGATCACCGCCTGTAGCGGTAGAGGTGGCGTCGGAGAAAGCAGCTGCAAGCGCACCGGCTGCATTCGTACCGCCGCCCCCTCCTGGAGCGAGGAGCTGTGCCACCCTCGAACCTCCTTTCACACTCCCGCCGCCACTCCTGGCGCCGCCACCAGGGGCGGACGACAGAGGAGTGGTGTCGGCGGACCCACGGGTGCCCTGTACGAGGGCGCCGGGACTTCCTCTCTCAGAGGGGGGATAGAATGTACCCTGTACCCGCCCTGAACCCGTCCTCTGCTGTTCGGGTTTCGGCTGTTGGAAGTTAAAGGGGTCTCTTCCACCCTGCCCAGACTGACCAGAACCCCCCGACTCCCCCACAACCTTCACCTCAGAAGAGGAAAAAAGCCCCAAACCAGCTGAGGCCTGTGCAGGCCCTGAACTGGCAGGGGCAGGCGGTTCCCACATCCCCCCCCCCCTTCCCTCAAGCACGAGGGAATCGGTCACACCACGGGAGGCTGTCCCCTGTTGCGGCGCGCCCACAGGGCCCCTCGCGGCCTGTTGCTCGAGGGACCAGCCATAGAAATCGGGTTTGGGTTTCTCGCCTTCAAAACCCGGAGGGGCCCCGGCAGATGGGGACAGGTCTGCAGAAGTCAGAGGGACCCCTGCGCCTGTGGGCTGTGAGGGGGGCCCCGGCTCGAGGGGCTCTAGGGGTTCAAGGGGTTCTCCATCATCCCATAAATTCCCTCCGTCCAATTCACTCAGAAGACCCTTAATTGGGTCTAGGGTCTCGTCTGTGAAGGGATCTAGGACCACCCCGTCATTGGCACTGGAGGGCATTTGGGGGGGAGACGTGGCAATGGTTCCCCCGGTACCGAGGAAATTCCGAGCTAACTCACCCCCCCCATCAACAGGGGGCCCGGCAGAGAACACGGGAGCGGAGACGCCGCGGGACCCCAGAGGATCGTCTGTCCCTGCATTTCTCCACGCGCTGTCCATCTGTCTCTCTAGGGACTCCATCTCCCCAAAAATATCCGCCACCCTCTCTGCTCCCCGAAGAGCAGGCTGAGGAGCCGGTTTCTCTTCCCGCATCGGCACGGGATTCTCCCCCCAAAGGGATTTGGCTACTTGCTGGGTGATCTCTCCCAGAGATTGATGGGCCCCCGACGGAACGGAAGATCGTTGCTGCTGCTGATGGAGCGCCTGGCCAATCAAGTGACGCGTTTGACCTTCACTCGGATCCTCTGCAGGAAATCCGCGGTTCCTGTTGTTTCGACCAAAACCTGTCGATACAGTAGGCTCACCCGACTCAAAACTTCTCCTACCCCTCTGCTGCTGCTGCTGCTGGGAGGCGGGGTGGGCAAATCTAGATATACCGCCGTCATGCAACGGGCCCCCGCCAGAGACGGCACTAGGCTCCGAGGCCATTCGTCCGGCCCGACCTGCTTGGGCCTGCTGTCTCGCGAGGAGTCTCTCTCTTTCTATCTCAGCTGCAGGGTCAGCCACACGCTCAAGATGCGAAGCGGCATTGCCTCCTCCTGCTGCGTGTCCCCCACGCCCTCGGCCACGGCCGCGAGGCTCAAGAGGCCCTGCGGCAACGGGAGGAGGGGCACTTTCCTCCACACTCCGTGCCAACGTCCCGTGCATCCTCTCCGGCTCATGAGGAGGGGGCATGGACAGAGCACCTCGGCTCTCTTCCATAGGAGGAGGAGCATGCTGCTGCTGCTGGTGCTGAGGCGGGGCCTGTTGCTGCTGCTGTGGGATCTTGGTGTTGGAGTTCATGAGAACACCACCGTCCTCATCCTCAAGAGCGGACAGGAGAAAATCCAGTGCAGCATCGAAATCGTTCTGCTTGGCACGGAGGGCAGCGGCAATGCGAGCACGGCTGACCTGAGGGAGGATTTCCTCGAGGTCGAGAACCTTGCGAACAAACTCGTTTTCTGTCGCCGGGGGTGCGCCTGAAGAGGAACGCTGAGGTGTGGGGGGGGAGGTGCGTTGGGCAGACGCTGACTGCTGTGCCTGCTGCTGCTGCTGCTGCTGCTGTGCTTGCATGTGGGCGTTCTGCTCCTTCTGTTGCTGTCCACGCGCCCGAGAAGCCTTCTCCATTCCTGGAGGCACGGCAGTCCCTGCGGCAGGTGGGTGGTTACTGTGGGCTGGGGAACGGGAACGTGCACGGGAGGTGGAGGAATTTGACTTGGAGGCACTGACAAGACCGCCACCTGTCTGCGGAGAGTGCTGCTGTTGCTGCTGCTGTGCTTTAGCAGAGGCCTTTGCACCCCCCTGCTGTTTTGCAGATGGCTGGCCTTGAGCTTTTGCAGTGGGAGGAGCAGCGTGAGACTGCTGGTGGTGGGACGGAGCAGCAGGAGGGGGCGGAAGACCGGGAATGTTTTGGTGGACTACAGGAGCTTTCTTGTTGTGCTTTTCTACCTGAAGGAGATTTTTGACGTCTGACTTCTGTGTAGTTGTGGAAGGAAGCGAGACATCCTTGTGCTGCTGTTGCTGCTGCTGTTGCTTCTGTGTCTGTTTCTTCTTTTCCTTCTCCTTTTCTTTCTCCTTCTCCTTTTCTCTTTCTCTTTCGCGCTCCTTGTCCTTCTCCCTCTGTTCCTTCAACTCCTTCTCTCTTTCTATCTGCTCTTTTTCCAGCTCTTCCTTGGTCTTCTTTTTCTTTCGCTCTTTGCGTACTTGCAAAAACTCCCCACCCTCGTCTGCTGCGTCAATCTCCGCCAACACATCATAGATACTCGCGTTGGCGGAAGAACCACCAACGCCCAAGTGGGATGAGTACGGATCATCGGTCCCTGCCTCAGAGGGCTCAACAGACTCAGCGGGGGGGGAAGGAGATCGGGATGTTCCGCCTCTCTGCTGCTGGTCGGTGGCCTTCCCCCCTCCAGCAGACGCACCACCTCCACTAGTCACAGTCGCGTGTGCCTCACTGCCTTCTCTCTCGGCAGCCGCAGCAGCACCCTTTTTCTTCTTCTTGCCGGTGGGCAGCGCGGGAGTGTCTACCTTGGGGGGTGATAAGGACGAGGCGGGCCCCTTTGGGGTGGATGGAGGGGGGGTGGAGGGGACAGGGGGGCCCTTCTCTTTGGAAGACGTGGACTGAGGTTGCTGCTTTTGATTTGAGGTACCTTCATGGTCGTCCTCATTTTCCTGTGTTGCTTTTAATTTGTTTTTTCTGTTTTTCTGCTTTGCCTCCTTTTTGCTCTTCCGTCTCGCCGCTTCCTCCTCCTCTTCCACCACCATATCAGGCTTCTGCAAGAAGGAAAGGGAAGACAGAGAGGGTACAGAGATGCTCTCAGACAGGACGGGTAAAGGGAAAAGAGAAACAAGAGGTTGACCACGAAGTGTGGCTGGAGGAGCCGTTGCGTACAAGAAGAAGCGGAAAAGAAGCGATATGCGAGTGGAAATCATTGCGCAAAAAAGGGGAAAGCGGGCAAAAATCAAGAAGGGGATGCACAGGCACGCATGCGCACATCAGATACGAAGGAATGCCCTCTCATCTTGCTTGCCACACAGACACACACACACACACACACACACAGAGAGAGAGAAAGAGAGAGAGACCGAAAGAGAGCTAACCAAGCAGACTGATGGATGACGAACAAGAGCGAATCAACCAGACAGACGTGAATCATCAGGAATTGACTCACCAGAGTCTCGTCGGGACCCAGCGCAGGTTTCAGAGGAAAGACGAAGGAAATGCCCCACTGGATCGTTCCATCGCTTAGCTCGGTCCACGCGTCCTTTAGGACTGCCGTTCTCGGATGGCCCTTCAGTGCGTCTTTGTAGGGCACTGAGAGCTTCAGAGAATTTGCTTTCAGATAGTCAAGCAATTTAGAGAGCTCAAGAACAGAAACGGAAAAGGAGACACGCGGGCGAGACCACCAACTGATGTCATCAGGCTGTCCGTCCAACACTTCCTTTTCCCCCCCCTCCCTTTCAGACGTTCTGTCACCCAGCTGAAGCTGCTTCAGAAAATTAACAAAGTTCGTCGAGTGCACAAACCTGCACGCACACGCACACACACACACACACACACACACACACACGCAGACAGACAGACAGACAGACAGACAGAGAGAGAGAGAGAGAGAGAGAGGAGGCAGAGAATTTTTTTCACATCAAGGTTTTGGGGTTGCTCCAACTGAGCCCGTTGATGTTTTGATTGAAAAATCGGCACAAACAGTGCGGAGAGCAGTTAAGAAAGAAAGGGGAGCTAGTCACCGTTTCTCACCCCCCCTCTGCCTCGGACTCTCGCTCAATCTGTCACACAAGAAGAGCACCAATACTGCGGTGGGAAGAAGGAAATCGACGGGAAGAGAAAGGCACAGGAAGGTCAGGAGAAGGAAGGAAGCGAAGGAAGGAAGGAGACACAAAAGAGCAATCATTCAGGAAGCCTGCAAAAGAGCACGAGACGAAATGAGAGCGATGAAGATGACTGTCAAGCAGAGCGCGAGCGACACGGTGAGAAAGGCGGCAGACGAGCAGACACGCAAACGAGAAAGAGCGCGTTTCACGCTAACTTGCATCTATCTACTGACGGACCTGCACGGCACCAGAGGAAAGTTCTGATAGGCCACGGACTGCCATACGTCGAACCAGAGAAGCAGACCCTCGGAGGCCTGGCTGCTGTTCTGGAATACAAACGCGTCCACCCCCTCAGGAACGGTCTTCAAATCCAACCACGATGCAACTTTGAACAACAGAAGACGAAGAGTTGCATCATTTCCTGAAGCAAAAGTCTCATGAGTCAAAAGTTCACCCCTTACTTCTCCCCTAGGCATCGGTTGTCCTGCCTTTCTCTCTGCCTCCGGCAACGGACGGAGCTCTGAAAAGAGAAAACTACCCGCGAATTCATACCGAAAGGCGCGCTTACGCCCCCCCCCCGCTGCAGCATTTTGCCCCCCCCCGGTCCCCTTCTCCCCCCCCTTTTTCTTCCCTTTCCTCTTTCCCCCTGTATCGGCAGACGCAGTATCCCCCGGCCTCGGGCCCAGCTCCCACGCAGAGAGCCCTGTGGGATCTAGGGACTTCGGCTCCAATGATTGGATTTGTGGGATGGAATACCTGTCTAAATTGTCCTCTCGAATTCTCACTCGAAATTTTCCCGGCTGCTGCAAGGCTTCTCCCTCCTTGCCGGGTAGCTCGGAATGTATCTCTAGGGTCTGCAGAGGAGGGGGGGGTTCTACATCTGAATCATCGGAGGATTCATCTGACTCAACCGAATCAGTCTCGTCAGAATCCCCTCCAGAATCCGCTTCAGAATCAGAAGACGCTCGTCCATCTCCCACCCACTCCCCATCTTCTCCATCCTCATCCTCCTCCTCACCCACATCATACTCTACCACCTCCGTCTCCTGATACGCACCTTCCGAATGCTCTGCCTCACCTTGACCTCCTCGGGCGGAGGCATACTCCTCATCTTGGTCTACCTCGACCACCTCAGTACCTGACTGCTCAGGCACCTCCGGTACAACCCGCACGTTTCCGTTCGCGTTGCTCTTCTTGGGTGGGGCTATTTCCTCAACCTTCTTCTGTTGACTTCCCTTCCCACCCTTCCCCGTTGCAGGCTTCAACATCCACGTCTTTTCGACGAGGAGGTCTGGGTTCTCGACCAGAAGGGCCGCCAGCTCCTGCAGAGAGAAACCGGGATCCTCCCTTCCTTCACTGCAAGACGCCCCCTCACCCTCCCCCTTCTGCTGTTTCAGATGACGCATACGGGAAATTCGGGCGAGAGTCTCCAAAGGGTTCACTTGGAAACCTGCAGATAGGCAACTCAGACCGACAGCAAGGCAGAAAGCGGTGGGGCTTATGTTCAGAAATGGTCTTGTACTCACGAACGCACGCACACACACACACACACACTGACGCACTCTGCACACGCGGGAAGAGAGAGAGAGAGAGAACCCGCTGTTCTCTTTTCCTTTGAAGCTCCACGCAGTTTGAAGATACGGGGCTATGCACACAGATGAGCCAACAAACAAAAGAGGAGGAACGAAGAACGTTAGGGGGATGACTTGAATTGACGCAACTTGAGGCACGGACAGACAAAAACAAAAAAGGTGGATGGTAAGGACATACGAGAAACAAAAAAGGTGAATGGTAAGGACAGACGAGAAACAAAAAAAGTAATGGTGGACAGACGAGGAACAAAGGTAAGGACATACGAGGAACAAAGGTAAGGACATACGAGGAACAAAGGTAAGGACATACGAGGAACAAAGGTAAGGACATACGAGGAACAAGTGGGCCAGCAAACGAAAGGACAAAACGAAAGGAAAGAAACTCACTCAGCGTTTGATCTGGCTCCTTCCCGTACTTGTCGTAGGCCGCCCGGCGGTCGGAATCTTTCAGAACCGAGAACGCCTGAGTCAACTGCGTAAATTTCTCCACTCTTTTCTCGTGAGACTGCAAAAACAAATCCAGATGGACACAGGCGGTTCACACAGACACAAGAGGTGGTGCGGATGATTTCTCCTCCCTCAAATGCTCATCCGTTCAGGAAAGAAAAGAAGAGACAGGCAGTGGGCACCCAGTCGAACAGATGCAGCGAGCAGAAACTTGGATTGAAAGACCCCAACGGCACTCAGGAGCAGAACAGACGAGCACAAAAGAGCGTCCCTTTCGCCAGATTCTTGAACAAACGAAAGATAAGGGCATTCCAGCAAAGAAGGTTGGAAGCAGAAACTGATGATTGCGCAGTCGCATTGCCTGTTTCTGTTACCTTCGTTCTACTCACCCCGCCAGTCCCATTCTCGGTTTGGGGGTGTTTACTATCGGGGTGGCATTTCTTTACCATCTGCTTGTAAGCCTGTGCAATGGTCGGCACGTCGGCGTCACACTGAACGCCAAGGAGCTTATAATACTCCTGCAGACCCACAAATCCACAGCAAACGCAAACATCATCTCACCATCCACACACAAACACACACGCGTTGACCCCCTCACCCTACTCTGAAGCCCTAACACGTCCACACAAGGCATGCACCGTCAGCAGCCGACAAGCTCAGAGTTGTATTACCGGACGCAAGAAAAGATGACCCACAGATCAATGAGGGAAGACGCCAAAAACCAGAGCTTGCGGAAGGAGACTGACCGTGTCAATGGGTTTATGCTGCGGCATTCGCGAGTTCACCCAGAGTCAAGAAGCGCCGTGACACGCAACTAAACGAAGAAACTGCGAGAAACCGACTCGCGCAAAAGGCTCTACTTCGAACACGAGGGCAACCAACCAGAGTTCGACCGAAACGGGCAGTTCACAACGAATGTCCCTTCACAGGGCAACTCCAGTCTCCTCAAGTCTTCGTCGTTAGATGGTTTGAAAGTGGTCTAGAAACAAAATCACTTTCTGCCTGATCAACAGCATAAATCGACTGGCCGTCTTTTCAGCGCCGTCCATCAAGACAATCGATATTCCATCATGACGCAAGTGAAGCCAAACCGTAGAAAGAAGAATGGGCGGAGCCAGGAGGGTTGAAGTTAAACAACCTTCTTGACACCGGTGTTATACCGTTTCGATCAGGCCGAAACAAATATTGCAGGCAGCTTATAGACACGCTTAGACATGCCGTGGCCATGTGGACGACTTCGCGACTATTCGCGACTTCATATACCTAATACTGGCACTGCATGGCCGTGGCCACCGTCTCGTGGCGCGCGCCCATTTTATATTAATATCATTTTATGGGCCGCGGCGCCCGCGCAAATATGAAGCGCCATGCGCCGCCGCATTGCTGCAATTCGCTGCATGCCATTATTTCTGCTGAGCGGGGGACCCATCGTGTATACGTCCGAAGTCCGATCTGCCTGAGTCTCACGGAAAAGAAAATGCCGATCTGTGAGCTCTGACTGTAAAACGATTTTTGTTTCGATCTATCGTGGATACGCGAAGGTTGACAAGGTGTGTTGACTGAAGTCAGAATGCGTTTTGTTTTCGCCCTTTGCATCTTCCAGTTCACTGGAAGCTGGGCCATCCCCTCTTCTGCCTCCTCCCTTGCACGTGTATCCCCGAAGGGTTTCGAGGGATGCCCTGCAGCGTCAGAGACGGAGACGGGAGCCTGGGCGTTGGACCCCGGCCAAGAGGAGACGACGGTCCTCGAGGCTGGGTCTCAAGAAAGCACAGACAGGGTGAATCTTCAAGGGGGAAGGTCTACAATCCCGATTGAAATATTTAAATCGTCAGCAGCGCCTCAGGTGATTTCTTGCAACGTTGACTCTCTCGAATGCGCTGGGTGTGCGCAACTGGATTCGAATGGGAAATGCACCAAATGTCGTCCGGACTGGTCCCGTACCTGCACTGCGGGTAACCCCCCTGCGTGCCGGTGCACTAGTTGTGAAGATCTGCCTTATCTGGATGCGGGTGGGAAGGTGTGTGCGGAAATCTGTACGTACGGGGGTGCTCCTGTATCCGATACAAAGAAGCAAGAAATCATCAAACAAAGCCGTGAGGGAATATCTGCCTTGGATGCTTGTTGCGGTTGTGGTGGTGGGACGCATATGGCGACTCCATTTGCGTATGATCAGATTGACTTCCTCCTAGGCGACACCGTCAGTCTGAAACCCCGGCCTCGGACTGCGAGTCGGTACGTGCCGTCAGACGATTGCGGCTTGGAGAAATATGGACTCAGCCTGGACTCTCAAACAGGTCGATAGATACAAACAGCAGCATGTATGTTCAAACAGGCAGAAGGGGGGGTGGGCATAGTTGATTTCCATCGTTGTTTCTATGATCTAGTAGTGCGTCATGGATGGAAAAGGTGAAAAAAAAACTAGGCAGTTGAGAAGGAATCCTGAGACTGACGATCGTCCCCCCTCCCTTTTTCTTTGCTTTCTGCTTATCCTGTAAGTAACACACACACACACACACACACAGAGAGAGAGAGAGAGAGAGAGAGAGGAGAAGAAAAAGAAACGAGGGAGTCTACGAGTATGTGTCTGAAGTTTTTTCGCACACATTTCGCCTTGCGGAATCCCATCACTGATTGACTGTCTCTCTGTCTGTCTGTCTGTCTACTTTTGTTTTTTGAAGCTTTGCTTGTGCCTTGGTCGGTCCGGCCCCCGTGTTTCTCTCCTCTCTCTGCCCATGCAAATGAAGGATCGCTCAAGAAACAAACCCAATGAAGGGAATGCATTGCCTTCCCATGCAGAGGCGACTTGGGTCCTTAAGGTGGAAAGGTCGACTTTCCACCTTTTTGATCAGTTATGCTCCTGTATCCAACGGTGTGCGTGCATACATGCCGTGCAGGTAAAATTTCTGGTCGCATCACTTCCAACGAGGCCTTCGCAGTCTCTTGCCAGGTGACGGCAGTGGAGTCTGAGGAGCTGGGCCTGGTCTTCAACGCCACAGTGCACGTGAGGGCGTCGAAATTCCACTACAGGGAACCGACGTTGATGATGAAGCCAGGGGTGACGCTTTCTCCCGTTGTGGTCGGGTCTCTGTCCGCTCAGGGAAGGGCATTTCAGATCACGTGTAACCCGAAGATCGACTGGCTTGATTTGGCGTCGTTTTCATCAGACGGAGTGCTGAAGATGAAGTCGGGTGGCAACAAACCGTTGGGTGCGTTTTTTGTTTTGTTTGTTTGCCTTTTTGTTGTCTGCCTGTCCGTCAGTCCGTCCCATTTCTTCTCTCTCTCTCTCTCTGTTTTGCATTTGTTTTTCAGAGCTTCCTCCCTATCCTCCCGGGCATGTCCACCTCTCCTCTTCTCAATTTGCTTTCTTTTTTCCTCAAAACGAGGGCGGTGTGCCTTCCTTCAATTCGTCCATCTGATTTTCCCTTCTGCTTGCCTGCCTGCCTGCCTTGTGGGTGATGCTGCAACCTGACCATCTGCTTTTCTGTCTGTCAATGTACGTGAAGGAGTCTGCAGGATGATGGAATTCGCAATCGAAATATGCAGCCAAAAGATTGGAAACAAACTTATATGCGTGACCGGATTGTGTGTTCGTGTGTGTGCATATGCAGCCGGAGGTTTGGGTGCTCATGAGGTGGACAGCGGGAGTGAGGCCAACAGAGGAGGGGCCAACAATACCGACGCGGGGCTCCCTCTGATGATGCAGCCGGCATCCATCTGCAGGTCCGTCGTTTGTCGGTTGCATGGGTTGGATGGATGCTCTCTCTTCATTTCTCTCTCTCTTTCTCTTTGTGTGGGGGCGGGTGGGTAGTTGTATGTGCGTGTTTCTTGCCGTCTTTGTACTTCAATGGCTTGAAGAAAGAAGGGGAACTGAGTGGTCTGAAAGGAAACATACAGAGGCATGAGGGTAAGCCTCTTCTGTTCCGTCTTTGCCCGAAACGTTTTTTTTTCTTGGCCTCCTCGTCTTTCCAAGGTTATCGGTGTCTTTTTCTGGCTGCTCCCTCCTCTCCCCTCTGCTGCCCTTGCAGCATCAGTGGAAGCTTCAACAAGAAAGCTTCTTCTCTCGTCGAGACAGAGACAGAAGCGAACCCCCGACCTGACGAGAAGAGCAAAGAGTCCATCTCTGTCCTCGCGATGGCATGGTCCATGTGGTCCTCCCTCAAGTACCCCTCCACCCAGGGCAAGGGTCTGCTCCTCACTGTCGGCCAGGCAGTCAGCAAAGGCCCACACTCACCCAAACCTGGGGTGAAGCCCAAACCCGGATTTTCAGAACCACTCGCGCCAGCGTTCTTCTCCATCGCCTGCAGTTTGAAGGGACAGAGCGGGGACGTGGTCGTGCATGAGGTGCGTGCGTCAGTCAGTTGGTTTCTCTGTTGGTCTCTCTGATTGATTTCCTGTCTCCTTCCTACATCGAAGTAGGAGGGACAGGATGGAAGATGGATATTCCGATAGAGTTATGGAAAAGGGGAAAAAGAGGAATGCTCTTTCTTGTTCATGGAGTCAGTCAGCCGGTTGCGAAGCTCTCCCTGAAGTGAAAAACTGCCCATGTCTCCCAAACACTTTCCGGGTGCGTGCTTGAGTTCCTATCTCAACTGCGAGATTCATTTGGGCAAGCGGCTTCACTCACTAGTCTCCTCTGTTCCTCTCCCCTCTCGCCCCCACAGGTGTCCACAGGAGATGTCGTCTTCGTGGGGCCTCAGGCAGATGAGCGGGTTGTGCTGTTCAACATGAACCCCCTCAACGGACAGATCTCGGGTCAGTACGTCAGACTTCAGTTTCTTTCTTCCAGGGGATTGGAGGGGGCAGTGGGGGGGATTCTATCAGTGGGGCCTGCCGGCACAGGACTAGACTTTGTAGCGTAGACAGAATCATATGAGAGATCTTCTGTCCAGCCGCATGCATTCGCTTCCCTTCCTTCTCTTTGAATACATGGTAGGCATTCTGTAGTTATATGTCAGCTCACGCACGTTTGCTCCTTCATCCATCCATCCATCCATCCATCCAAGCCACCTTCGTGTTCCTGCCTGCAGGCGCCACCGAGATCCCCCCTCCCTCTGCAAACTTCCCATGGACCTTTGACGCCAAAAGACAGCGCTCTGTGGTGCTGCTCTCCTGTCAGGTTACCGCCAAGCAGCTCCCTCCCACGGGATCTTCCCAGGCAGTGTACGTCCGCCAGAATCTCCCTGCGGTAGTACAGGACAGCCAATGCTGGCAGCCTCTGCGTATGTTCCGCAGAGACCTCATCGCGTACCAACTGCCGAACCACCAGACTGCAGAGCAGTGCAGGGCGGCGTGTGCAGCAGAGAAGAAGTGTTCGATGTTTGTTTTCGGAGATGAAGGAGGGGGGCACAAATGTTGGCGTCTCCGTCGAAGAGGCCCGGGGGCACGTTCCGGTTCGAGCACACGGACCGTGGACGTGCAGGCGAAACTTCGCAGCTGTGCGCCCAGAACAACCTGCCTGGATGTGCAGGTTGGTCGGTCTGTCTGTCTGCCTCCCTGCCTGTCTTCGGAACGAAAGGAAGTGATAAGAAAAGAAAGGACGATATAGTTTGCCTCTCTCTCTCTCTCTCTCTCTCTCTCTGTCTATCTGTCTGTCTGTCTGCCCTTCCACTGAGAGCGCGCCAAAAGAAGAGAAGAGAAGAAAACAGAAGAGAATGAAAGGAAGGCTCTGTCTGTCTGTCCGTCTGTCTGTCTGTCTGTCTGTCTGTCTGTGAAGAAGAAGAAACATATAGTCTGTCTGTCTGTCTGTCTGTCTGTGTCTGCTTGTTCGTGTGTCTGTCTGTCTGTCTGTCTGCCTGTCTGTCCGAAAGAAAGGAAGCGTTTCGGAAAAAGTGAAGTGAAGAAAAGACGATATAGTCTGTCTGTCTGTCTGAGATGAACAGGGGAATGGATGAGTGAAAGACAGACAGACCAATAGACAGACAGACAGACAGACAGACAGACAGAAAGAGCAAACTGTATCAAGTCAGTCAGCGGATGAACGGCACATCCCTCCCTCCTCCACCCCTGCCTGCCTGGGTGCAGCTGCGGACCGAGTGGATGAGTGGGACGTTCTGCCCGATCATGGAGGACGCCGAGTTCCCTGAAAGTCAGGTGTACGAGAAGGGAGGGTTCACTCCTGAAGACTCCGCCTATCTCCTCAGGTTAGTTAGTTACTTCGTGGGCCTTTTCTTTCGTTCCTCTGATTGTGGGAGCTGGGGGAGACGACGTGGGTGCACGCTGACTGTATGACAGGTTGTCTTGGTGTGTAAGCATGTGGGGGTTGTGTAGGTGTTTCCTTCGGCATTCTTTAGTCTGGCTGTCGATCTACTTCTTCTTTTCTGATCTGCTTTCTGTCTGTACCCTTCGCTGCTTTCACGTCCCTTCTGTTCGCTTTGTCCTTGCTGCCTTCAGGTTCAAGGCAGGACGGCACAAGGGCCCCGCCCGGGGTCTCTCTTGTGGGGGTGACAGGCCGTGGATGATTGTGCAGGGGGCGGCTGCAAAGGACTTCATTGACCAGAAAAGGGGTGGGTTGGTTCGTGGACTGGCTCTTCGTTTGACAGGCAGACAGGCGGGGGGGGG
>JAHBMJ010000542.1:8041-30920 GCA_018398765.1 Chromera velia | reverse complement strand
GGGGGGGGGGGGGGAGGGAGAATGGCCAAGAGACAGGTTGGAAAGGAAAAACGGAGTCGGGTGACTCGTTGAGAGTGCGGTGAAGGGAGACAGAAAAGGAGGGGGGAAAGAGGAAAGTCAAGAAGAAAAAAAAGAAAGAAAGGTCCAGTCTCTCAAAGAAAATGGGAGCGCAGATTGTTCCACTGTCTATTTCTGTCAGATTTTTCTCTCAAGTGTCATTCACATCTTCATGACCTTTTCTCGGTGTCTTCCTCTGCCTGCTTCTCTTCTGATTGCTGCATGCTGGCTGCAGGTTTGATCAGCCTCTCTGGGGGCCTTCTGGCCTGCCTGCCTGAATTCGAGTTCCATCGCACGTTTGGTTCTGGGCATTCCTCTGTGACTGCGAAGGTGACGGCACACGACGGGTCGGGGAACGCAGGGGACGACAACTCGTGGACAGTTGTGCACGCCCCCAAACGTTGCAAGAGTCCTCTGGAAGCAGCAGGCGTGGAGATAGAAGCAGAGGCGGAAGAAGAGAAGGAGGGAGCTGGGGATAAGGAGGAGGAAAGAGATGATAAGGGAGCGGGGGAGGTGTGGAGATTTTCAGATCCGGACGCGTTCAACTTAGACGATCCCTTCAATCCCTCTCACGACCTCGACCCTTGCGAATGTTTTCCTCCTGGTCAGGGTTGTTTTTCTCTTTTTGCCGTGTCTATCTTTGTGCGAAGGTGCTTGTGCTATTTGCTCGTTCCTTAAGCTTTGGTTTTCTCTTGCAAGGAAGCAGAATGACAGCTCAATAGGTGCAGTTTGATGGCGAGCTCATTGGAGAACCACGGCAAGTCTTATCACACACATATTTATTGAATGAGAAAGACTGTGAACGTGCGAGTTTTGTTGAAATATGTTTACCTTCTCTCTGCGCCTATCTCGCCCCCCAAATACAGAATGGGGAAAGGAGCCCCCCGTACTGGACACGCAATTCGAGAAGCTGCCGGAGAACGGAAAGAACGAAATTCCAGACGGGTCCGCACCCCCTCAACTCATCGCACGGGGACAGGTCGGTCAGGCGTTGAGCTAGTGCATGAGTGGATGGGTGGGTGGGTTTGGGAGGATGGGTGGGTGCCCTTTCACTCTTTCTCTGCTTTTCTCTTACGGTTTCTTCGTAGAAAAATGATTGAGTTTCCATCGTACAGGCTTTGTTTTTTTTTCTGGCAGGACCAAATGCTTTGGTGTTGAAGAAAAGAAAACATGATGATTCATCCATTCTCTTTCTGTGTTCACGTGAAAGTGCGCGTGGGGCTTGTCCGTATGTGTGCTCCTATACCTCTGCACCCACGCATACAGTATATTCTCTCTAATGGCAAAGTTCCTCTCTCCTGGTCCTTCCTTCCTTCCTTCCTTCCTTCAGGTCTCGTGTGTCCTCTCCTTCCTCATCTCGTCCCATCCGGGTTCCGACAAATTTAAGTGCGCCGCCAAGTGCCGCACCAACGAACAGTGCCACTATTTCTGGGTCGGCATGCTGGGCGGTGCCCCCCAGTGCCGTCTCTACTCAGAGTGCGGTGGGCTGATGACCGAGCTATCAGAGGGGGACGCAGTCACTGAGGGTGAACTGTTCGGCATTGCCAGACGCTCCGTGTGTCTGGTGGCCAATCCGACCGACTGCATGGTCAAGACGAAGAGAAGGAAGATGCTCACGTCTGTGGAGACTCTTCCGGGATGTCCTGCGGGGTACCGACAGAAGTGGGGGGGTCTGCATGATGAGAACAGACGGACTTTGGCAGCAGAGGATATCGTCGCATGTGGAAAGCACTGCAACCAGGAATCCAAGTCAGTCAGTGTCTCCTGACCGTCGTTAAACACATCTACATATATGTCTTTTCTCGTTGTGGCTCTCAAAGGTCTCAGATCTTCAAGTCAAATGTCACCGTTGTTAGCTGTTTTCTTTGTAGGATATGTGTTTCTATCTTCCTCTGTCTATGTGTGTGGGGGGGTGTGAGTGTCCCTTGGTGCATCCTCTGTTTTCTTTCTGGTTTGGTTTGGAGTCAACAATTGATGGCTGCATACATAGAACCTCTGACACACGTGTGAACGCATGAGTGAGTGCAGCTGTAAGGCGTTCGCCTTTTCGGGGACGGCTGCCGCTGCCAGTCGGTGCAAGCTCTACTGGAACGGGCGTGTGCGGACCTCTGACGGTTGGAGATACGATGATTTCGTGATGTGTGTGAAGAATGACTGGAGGCAGGTCGGCAAGCACATCACTTTGTTGGAGGAGGAGGACGAAACTGAAGAGGAGGCAAGGGAAGAGGAATCAGGGGAAAGCACGAGACTCTCTCCCGTCTCTCCGCACTTTCACTCTCATTCACTTGTAGAGAGGGAGACGGAGGGGTCGAACGCGACAGCAGAGTTTGTCTCCGAGGAGGGAGAGGCAACAGCAGAGACGGTTTCCTGGGAGGGGAGATATAGAGAGGGAGTGGGGGGGCATGAAGAGTTTCCCTATGAGAACCATACCCAGACGTTCTTCGAAAAAGGCACTCACACAACTGACGAAAAAGATGAACAAGACTCAGAACTGTCTCCCCCCCACGCCCGGATTCCCTTTCTTGATGAACGTGCGGGGAAGGATACGAAGGTGACAATCACAATGAACACAATGAAAAAGGGAATCCATATGCCTGACCACTTGAATCAACGCATCGAAGTGGTGCAACGCCAGAACCAGGTCGGACAGGTTTTGCTCTCACGTGAGCTTCTCTGGCCGGAATTGGCAAAGTGCAAGGGGGACGCTGGGGTGGGTCCGAGGTTCGTTCTCCATTCTGCTCGGCATTGGAATCAATTGATCTCCAATCAGTGGTTCGCCTCTACTTCGAACTCGTGTCTGGCACCGAACAGCAGGTTTCAGTGCTCTTCGTGCAGCAACGTTCATCTGACCTATAGGCTCACGCACCACTGGTGTCAGTCAGTGCATCTCCACATCCTTACTGTCTGTCTGTCTGTCTGTCTGTCTGTCTGTCCGTACGTCTTTCTGTCTCTGTGTGTCCGTGTATAGATAGGTCGAATGTTGATTTTGATCCGCTGCATGTTGCTCTCTTGGATTTGCGGTAACATGGCGGTTTTCTCAGGCCTCTCTCTCTCTGTCTGTCTCTCTTCCTCCTCTTCCATTTTTGCCCTTCACTTCCGGCGAGACTTCTTCTCTGCTGCTCACTTGATTTTGTTTTTTCCCGCAGGCTCTTTCTTTCAGTCGACTATCAGCCTCCGACGCCCGTATGAGATTCAAGAGAGGGGAAGTGGGCTGATGATCGCTGCAGGGGGGTAGAAGCTATCTTCCGTCCCTGCCTGTGTTTTCCTTTCTGCTCTCTGCAAAGTTTCTTTTTTTGTCTTTCCTTTTTCCTGCTTCTTTTCTTCCTTCCTGCGATTGTGCAGTGAGTCGCTGGAAATCTGAGGGTCAGTTCACCTTGCGAGGCGACGACAACGGTAATGTGGTGGACGAGCGCGCTGAGCACGGGAAAAATATTTGGGGTTCTTTGTGGTGCAACAACAACCAGTGCTCCCCTGGATGGTGGTTCTTCATCTGGAAGATTGACGGAGCCGCCATTGCCATCAGCAGAGACGGGCATGGGTTCTTGAGGATGACGGACGATCAGAGTCGAATTGCTGCAGCAAGAACGTTGTCTCCCCAAGGTGCGGACAGATACTTCGTGCACCAGAATCTCAACGGAGATAGACCACAGGGTATTTGTCTGTTCAACAAGAGGTACAATGGGTACATCGCTGTGAACGGAAACAGTCAGATCTACCGGAGGAGTAGCTGTGATGGTGAGGCAAGGTTTGTCTTGTCGCTTGTTGATGAGGGTCGCATTGCTTTGTGGAATGTCAACCACAGACGGTTCCTCCGGTACAACGAGCACACGCATCGGGGAGACATGTCCAGTCAACATAACCAAAGGTCAGTCAGTCAGCTCAGGCAGAGGCGTCCTCCCTGGAGGTGATCGAGAGACAGAGCAAAGGAAAAGAAAAGTTTGGGCGGGAATCGATCGGGGTCAGAGAGAGAGATCGGTCCGGGGGGGGAGAGGTGATGGGTGTTGTGGAGGGATACAGACAGACAGACAGGCAGACAGACAGACAGACAGGCAGGCAGACAGACAGACAGACAGGTAGACAGACAGACAGACAGGCAGACAGGTAAGCGGAGGGAAAGAACCGCGGGGTGAGACACAAACAGAACGACGAGGGTGGTTCCTGTGTTCGTGTGTGTGTGTGTGTGTGTGTGTGTGTGTGTATGTATGTATGTGTGTGTGTGTGTGTGTGTGTGTGTGTATGTGTGTGTGTGTGTGTGTGTGTGTGTCGCTTCCTCCTTCTTTGCTTTCGTATTTACCTCTTGGCCGCTAGCTGCACTTGATTTGTCGCTCTTTTCGAACACAAATTGAGATCCGATCGCATTGACTGCGCAAATCGTCAGGTCGATCGGACCGGCGCATGTCGAGCGCACTCTGTCTGTCTGTCTGTCTGTCTCTCTCTCTCTCTCTCAATGTGGACAATCTGATCGATCATGCCGTGTGCTAGAGTGGCCGATTGATTTATTTGTGCCCACCTGCACTTCCGTGTGATGCACGCACGCAGGACTCTTCCCGCTGGGTGGGGCTGGGAGCGTCTGCGTCTCCATTACGTTGACTTCCCGACTGACGGTGCTTTCTCGAATTGGTCTTCTTGGTCGGCCTGCTCGGCCACGTGCGGAACAGGAAGTCAGGTGAGGACCCGTAGGTGTGTGGGGCAGTCGAACGGGGGGAAGGACTGTGCGGAGCTTCCGGGTGTGGATACGAGCAAGGACCTGTACACAGAGACGCGGACGTGCCAACAGAAGGAGTGTGAGGTCGGAAGCGAGTGCCTGTTTGAGAAGATCCTCATGGATTGCGAGCAGAAACAATTGGTGTCGGGTGGAACGGTAAGTCAGTTAGTCATTCGTGCATGAGAGGGAATGGAAACAGGCAACTGGCACATGAGACGATGCAGAGACAGTCAGAACTCAAAACGAACGCGTGTCGTATCCGTAAGTACCGTAGTTGCTTCATCCGTCTATGTGTCTTTGGCGCAACGTGTGTGCTTTTGTGCCAGTCAGTGTGTCTGTTGGTTGGTCTCCCTTTTCTCTTTTGCACCGTCTGTTGGGTTCTGTGCCTGTTCAACAGATTCGTAGAGCAGATCCCTCTGAAACCCTTTCCCATCAATCTCTCTTGCTGCACTTCAATGCGAAGCCCTCGTCCCTCACTGTCCGGGCAGATGCATGGAAGGAATCCTCAGTAAGAGAGAGGCAGTAGATATGTAGTTCCCCCGTCTGGTTCTTCTGTACATGTGGGCACTCTTCCTTCCTTCCTTCCTTCCTGCCTTCTTTCCTTCCTTCCTGCCTTCTTTCCTTCCTTCCTGCCTTCCTTCCTTGCTTGCTTTCTTTAGGTAATTGAGGAGTGCGGGAAGTGCGAGTACCTTCCCTCAAAGTTCCTGCGAAAGAACCTGTCTCCCCTCGGGAGGGAATTCGAGTGGGGATCAGAATTGGCCGTCTCCTGTCAGAGAGATCGGTTCTCCCTTCTGGATCTGAAGAAGTCGGTCTTTCTCTCCGTCTGGCCGTCAGAGGGATTGTGGTGATGATGCACTTTTCTTTAGCTTGCAATGATCTCTTTTTTGTTTTTTGTCTGGTTGGTCGACTGTCGTCCCCTTCGTTCCCTCGGTTCCGTCCTGCTTCCAATAAACGCTCCTCCTTTCTTTCTCTTCAGCCTTCTTCTTGTGAATTTTCCTGCCCACCCACGCCCGTACCCGCCTGCCTGCCTGCCTGGTTGCAGGTCCTCGAAGGAGGACCAGAGGGAGCAGGACTTCGCGATTACCTGCGCGGACGGCGAGTGGCTGGACTACTACGGGGATCCCGCGTTCTCGAATCACGAGTGTGCGGCCTGTGTGCAGGTGAGGGAGGGAGAGGGACTCTCTCTGCGCTCTGTGTTCCGGTATGCAATCAATGTAGGGAATTATTGGTCAGGGCTTCGATGCGAAGAGCACCCAGCTGCGGAAAGAATGTACACGAAGGGCAGAGTCTGGACGAAGGGCGGGAGACATTTCAGGGCCAATGTAGATGCATGTTTCTTTGTCCTTCCTTCCTGCGTGCGTCTGTCTGTCTGTTTCTCTCCCTCTCATGCATCCAGGTGGGGCTGAAGGAGATGAATTCCCTGGAGGAACAAGGAAAGTCTGCGCACTACTTCGCCTCAAGGATGCCGAATCAGATGGTCGTGCAGCTCTCCCGATTTGATCCTCACCGAATTTTCTTCAAAAAAGAAAACTCAGGCACGCGTCTCCAGGGGGGCGTGTTGGAGAGGCAACCGGCATCAGTCCCCTCATCGAAGCTCTGGCTGCTCGACGCAGCGGCTGCGGACGAAAGATATCTGGTCAAGGCAGCAGACAAGCCGGGTTGGTCAGCAGACATTCTGTATTGTAATGTGATGGAATATGCATGAGAAGAGGTTGCGTAAAGCTTTGTGTTTGAAAAGACGGATCGAGAACAGGGGCAGCAGATGTTTCTTCCATTCGGAGGATTTTCTCTCCGTGTGCAGTATCAATTCTATCTTGTTATTTTCCTCAGTCTCCTTTGTTTTTGTCGTGGTCGCATTTTTTCCTCTCGTTTCTGTTCTGCATGTGCTGTATTTTTGCGATACTTTGTATGCCCCTTCCTCCGAGGTTTTCGTACAACTTGACTCTGTCTCTTGGTGCGATGATCGACTTTGGGAAAATCGTTCATGACTCTGGTTCTGTATGCTTGATGTTTTGTTCTCTTGTCCCCACGCAGTCGCTTCGTTTGCGGGCAACGGCTGCTGTCGCTGGGATGGCATGAGATGGCAAGGATACGGCCAGCAGACGCAGGAGGGGTGCAAGGAGCTGTGCATGACAGACCAGACATGCGAGGCGTATGAGATCTCTGAAGCGGGGAACTCGAAATTCCACTGCTACCTCTTCTACAACCCCATCCAGAACTTTAGGTTGGGGTGCGACAGAACAAGCGGTCGACAGAAGTGCTTCAAGAAAAGCGCCAAATGTCTCGAGGCTACGACTTCAGGTTCGACGTGGGAGGGGGGAGGGGAGTGGGTTCTTTTTCTCTTTTCCGCTCTCGTTTTTTATTCTTTGTATCTCGTTTTTACTCCTGGACACATAACAAGAAAAACACAGGGGAGAGAGGAGAAGAGGTGAAAAAATTTAATTATTTCATGCTGCATGTCGGCGTGCGTTTTTGCTCCTTTTGTACAGAAATTGAATTGTCAAGAAGGACGAAAGAACGGAATCAAGCCGGCAGTTCTCTGGCCAACTTCACCGAATGTTGTCTAGTTCCACTTGTGGTTGCTCTGTGGGATTGTAGAAGGGGGATGAAAGGAGAATTAAATAATCGATGTGAGAGGGAGTGTCTTTGACTATGAATCAGAAATGCTGCATTCAAACGGTGCATTCGCCTTCCTGCAACCACTCCCAAAAACATGTGTCGAGCAGAGAGAAACCCCATTTCTTGCCACGCAGGCCTGAACGTCGAAACAAGAAAGCATATTCGTCAGATTTCTCTCAAGAGCCATGAAACGGAAGGAGATGTCGGCAGAAAAACAAAATCATTTGTTTCTTTTCGCTTTCTTTACACTGAGTGCAGCGATGGAATTTGCTGGGTACGGTTGCCCTCGTGGAAGCGGATACACCCACAGGAAAACCGGTGACATGACCCGCGAGAGGTGTCTGCAGACCTGTGTGTCAGATCAGAAGTGCGAGGCTGCCGAGTGGACAGACCTCAAGAGGTCGGATGGAAGAGGGGGCTGCTACCACTTCTATAAGATCATGAATAAGGACTTCAACATCTCATGCACCGGAAGAGGGAGGGATCTGCAGGCGTACATCAAAGTCTCCGTGTGTAACGGGCCAGACGGATGTCCCAACAATAGTCAGTCTGCTTGTCTGACACTCCCTCTGCTTGTTTGTCTGTTTCTCTGTCTCTTTAGCATCCGTTTGTGTGGGTCTTCTTGGAACTGATGATTATCGTTGTCCAAACGTTTATTGCTACGTAAGCAATGGAGAAAGAAACGCTAAATTCTCTTTCTTTCAGTTCTATTTCCCCATCGTCTCGTTGCTTTCTGGTTTTACTGCGTCTGGCTGTCCAATATTCATTTGCGTGTATTTTTCGGGTGTCCCTCTTACCAACGTCCCCTATGGCGTATGTTCATATTCGTTTCCCTCCCTTCCTGCCCTGTTTTATTTCACCAATTGATCCACCGTCAGTTGCTTTCAGTTGACTGCGCTTCCCTGTCTGTGTTTCTTCTGTTCAAATGTATCGGTGCAGTCTTTGCCAGCAATGCGGACACGATGATAGAGCACGCGCCGAAGGAGTGCAACGCCGCAGACAAGAACCTGAATTGGGATGTGGAGTTCCTCCTCTCCACCCTCGGAGAGAAGACAGCCGAGTTCGCGAAGTCGAGTGCCAAAAAACTGGCGGCATCGGCCTTCTACAAATCGGGGGGCGGGATGAACGCGGACGGGTTCACGAAGGATCTCGGTGTGATGCCTTTTGCAACAGACGGAGCTGTCATGAAGGTCGGGGTGTTCGTGTGGATGTAAATGAAGGACCTGCGTGGTGGTCGTGTGTCCTATCTAAGGATTTGTGTATCAGTCACCGCATTCGATAGGTAGACAGAGGCCTACTCGAAGTGTGCGAAGAAGAGTGGGGAATCGGGGTAGACGAAGGAAAGGAAAGTGCCGACTTCAGCTATGACGTGTCATTCTGTCTTAGATTGTGAGAGAAAAACGGATATGCACAAAACTGAACCAACTCAGATGGACACAAATTAGGGAGTCCGAATGCTTCCGCATTGGTCGTTTCTTCTCCTCTCTTGCCCTGGACCTGTCTCTCTTTTTTCCCGTCTTCACTGGTTGTTTTGGGGAAGAGGGCGCAGTAGAATACATGATGAAGATTCTTGCCTGCTTGTGCATGGCGATTTGTTCTTGAGTGCCTCCCCGCATGCATGACGCAGGGCGTGACGTTCCGGATGACGGGTAGTTCCCCCCGGAGACTGGACATCACCCCGAGGTCCTACACGTACATGTCAGGCCTCAACACCGCAGCCTCCAGGTCGTACGCAGCCAAGCTGACCAAGGACACCGTCACTGCCACCATCGGGTGTCCTGTCGGATCCGTCATGCAGGTGGGTGGGTGAGGGGGAGGTTTTTGTGTCGGGTGAATGTTGGTGCCAATCTGTGGGTGTGTGTGAATTGGGGGAGCAGGTGAGGGTGAGTTTCGATTTACGGTGGTGGGGTGTCTCAGTGTGGATTGAGACAGAGGGTTCCGTCCAGAAGTTTTTTTTTGTTTTTGGACGGTTTTGGTGACGAGCATGTCAGCGGGTCTTCTTCCTGTGTGATTGGTGTCTGCATGCGTGTCTCTTCACCTGCATTCACATTATCTGCACGTCTTTCTGTCTCTCTCTGTGCAGGATCTCACGTTTTCCACAGCGACGAAGGTCCAGCACAACAACGGCTGGGCGTCTCTAGTGCTCACAGTGCAGTGCACTCCTGCAGGGTTCTCTCCTGAGTGCACAGAGCACATGGCGAGCTTCGACGCTTCGAACATTGACGCGAACAGTCCGATGGATGCCATTGTGAACATTCAGAAGAGAGGCACCGAGGACGGGTTCTTGGAGTGTGGGGGTAATTTTGCGCTGCAGGGTCTGACGATGAAGGTGATGAAGGACAGCGGGGTCGTCTCTGGAGAGTACGTGTGCTGCTCTACTGGACGGCCCTCTGTGGCTATTCAGGTCGGCCGGCCAGCACGAATGCATGCATACCTGCTTGCTTCGATCTGCACGCGCGGATGCTCGAAAGAAGAGCTGCTTTTGGTTGAGTATGGGTGTTGCTTTTGGATGTTTGCTGGTGCTCATGAGCACTTGTGCTTGTCTTTGTGTGTGAGAGATGCTTGAGAGAGTGGACCATTGAGTGCGCAATTCTGTCTGACGGGCTTCCAGAAAACGAAGTCTATGGCCGTAGACCGTCTGGCTCAATCAAGAGTGCCCACTTCAATGTTTGTCTACGCGCATGCATGCAGGCCCTCCCATGGGTGTACAACAAGCAGACAGCCCCCAAGCCGTCTGACCTCGGTTTGTTCGCGGAGTTTGAAGGCGTCTACTGTCCTGCGAGGAAGGACAGCATGACGGGTCGCCTGGTCTTCGACCAAGAGTGTACGTCTGTCTGTGTCTGTCTTCTCTTTTTTGGTACGAAGCGTCTTTGCTGAAGAATTGCAACTCAGTGCTTTTCAAAGCTGCCTTGCACGGCGATGAGAGGATTTGATTTGAGTGGATGATTTCTGCCTGTTTGCTCGACTTTTTGATGGACAGGCCTACAGGCAGGCAGGCAGGCAGGCAGACAATTTGTTGATTCATCACCGTCCACTGGTCCTTTCGCACGCTACCTGCCGCATTGAACGGAGGGAGAGATGAAAGCTCCCCCGTGCACCAATGTTCCTTCCGCCACAGCGCCCGGCCTAATCTGTGCCCGTCTTTGCCCTGTCACCGTCCCGACTTGTGACTGCATGACTCGAAGTTGTTCTGGGAATAGCGTGTGATACTCACCCACCCCATATTCCTGCACGCCCACTTCTTTCTTCTGTCTTTGGATGATGTCTCTGCGCATGCGCTGCAGATTCTTTCCGCAACGCAGACAGGCGCACGAGTCCGAACCGGAAGTTGCGCTTCGACCCTCACGACGGCATCTGGCGCATCTCCGATAGATCCTTCCGAGTGATTGCCTCCCAAACCGCCACACCTCAGGAAGACATGGTCACCGATCTCCCTGGAGACATTGGCCTGGTGGCATCGAGGACGTCGAAGTGGGAGAGTACGATGGCTGTGGTGCCATACAGCGATTTTGAGTGGGAGACGAAGCACGAGCCTGAGGAGAAGATCGAGAGACCGAAGAAACCATCCAAACCCCCTCCCCCCGAGTTGAAGGAGTTGTCGAAGGCGGACATGGAGAAGCAGTACTTGCCCTCCTGCAGGTAGGTGGGCACTCGGTTGGATTTCGTGTCTTTCAGTGCGTGTGTGTGTGTGTGTGTGTGTGTGTGTGTGTGCGTGCGTGATGATGGAGAAGTAAAAAGCTCCCTGCGTTGTGTAACCATGGTCTGTCCTTTCATTTTGGTTGCTCATTTTCTTGCATGAGGAGATCTCAACTGCTTTGTGCTTCCTCTAAATACAGATTTCTTTTCTGTTTTTCTCTCCTACAATCTTGTTTCTCTCGAGGTTTTTTCTGGCTCCTTTCCTGCCTGCCAGCTAGCAAGGCTCTGGTGCGTACCTGTCTCCTTTTCTTTCAGTGCGGAAGTTTGTGTGAATACATTTTGACACGTACCTTCAATCTCTATCTTCCTTTTTGCCTGCCTATCTATCTGCCTTCCTGCAGAGCCGTGAAGCCGTCTTCCAACGTGCCTCTGTTGAAGGACCTCGACGACCTGGACCCCAAGAAGGGACCGGCCGCCACGGGTCTTGGGAAGTTGGCAACATCTGGGGACGAGGAGGGGGAGCTGCCATTCGGGGAGCCCTACGACGGTCCAGAGAACCCCTCCAGCGCGATCATGAAGAACCCTTGTGGGTATCAGCTGTACGTGAAGAGGAAGGAGACCAGCAAGATCGATAACGACGCCTTCATGGGACAGCAGACGGTCCGTCTGTCGGTCTTTCTTTCTTTGTTTTGTGCTTGTTTGTACGTGGATGCATGGACTCTGCAATTACATACAGTGTTCTTCTTTGTCTTTCCGTGTTGCTGAGGCAGGTGGAGGAGAAAGGGAATTCAAGCAGACAATTATAACGGAAGCCATTGAAGGGTAGACTGATTACCGCACTTCTACTCTCAAACCAGAGGTGATTTTGGTCTGTCGCGCGGAGAAACCTAGCAACATGTCAACTGGAAAGGAGTTAAGGGCAATCGATGCAAAAAAAAAGTATGGAAGAAGCTCCTGGTAAATTGTTCTGCATGTATTTTTTTTGCAGCTCGGTCCGGACGCGTCCGGAATGAACTTTCAGTCCCTTGTTGACTGCTTCAATCGGGAGTCTGTTCGGAACAGGGTCTTCCTCAATATGGTCGACAGGGTCGGTCTCTCTGTCTGTCTGTCTCTTTGTCTGTCTCTCTGTCTGTCTCCCTCTGTCTGTCTGTCTGTCTCTCTGTCTGTCTCTCTCTCTCGGTTTCTGTCTCCCTTTTTTTCTGCGTGCTACGTGTGTGCCTGTCAGATTGGATCTCTGTCATGCTGCGTGACTCTTTCCTTGCGTTTGTATTAATATAAAAGTGCATATGCATCCCGACGCATGTAACAACATACATTGTCTGACTTTTTGCAGATGACATTTGGCAGCTAGTCAAAAAAAGTCCCTGAATGAATCTGCTCCTTCTAATCATCTGAAACTTTCTCATGTATGCGTACAACAACATGCTTTTGATTCTCTGTCCCGTGCTCCTGATTGCTGCCTGCCTGCGTGACTGCCTGCCTTCGTGCAGATGAACAGCCACATGAACTATCTGAACATGATCGTCAGACCGGCCCTCGACCTCGGCCTGTGCGGGAAGCTCTCGATCACCCAGCAGATCGCTGCCCCCATGGGGATCGGGTTGGCATTTGAGGACTGGACATAGTCAGTCGCTTGCGGGGGGGGGGGGCGCGGGGTCTTCCTTCCGTCTTCCATGGATGATGTGTCGGAACCACCAGACAAACAGTCCTCATTTGCACGACTGCGTATGTACAGAATCGCTGTGTTTGATCGAGGGATCGCAGAAGAACAAACGAGAGAGAGAGTTTCGTCTCCAGTCCCTTTCTCATCTTTCACAGCGAATGCATGTCCATGGAGATTTGACCTCTTCCCACTCCTTCCCTCACTTAATTATGCATGGATGAACGACTAGTCAATTTGGATTGATGGATGCAGCTGTGAGTACGCTGTGCGTATGATCTATGCCGGACTGGACTTCTACAACTCCATGGCCCAGCTGAACATGCGGCAGTTCCTCTCGAATGCCGATATCTCGGACTGCAATCCCAATAGGGACGCCTTCTCGAAAGTCTTCTGCGACCTCATGTGCATATCCGACGCCGTCAGAGCAGGTCTGTCTGTCCGTCCGTCAGGGGTGGCAGGTGAAGTTTTTGCATGCAGACAGTCTGCGAGGGTCTGGTGCATGCGTAGTATAAGTGACCAACGGGGAATTTCCACAAGCAGACGGAGCAGTCGTTCTTCTTTCCAGGATTGCCGCTGATGCTTTCTCTCCGCTTTCAAACTTCAATCGAAGAACAGTCGCAGGAATGGAAGCAACAAGACGGAAGAATTTGTCGAAAAAAAACAGGATCCTGAGAGAGTTAACTGTCTTATATCGATGCCTGCAGGCAACAAGGCCATCCTGGACCGTCTCTCTGAGGTCTTCACGGTTCTCCAAGGCAACCTCCTGAAGATGATGGCTTACCACTCCGACTACACGAATGAGCTTCTCCAGTGGCTTGCAGATCTGCAAGACTACCACGCTGCAGGGTTGAAGGACGCCATCAAAAACCTGCCCTCAGGGACCAATAGCGGCTCTCTCTTCCTCCACAGGCTCAAGGAGTGCCGTGGAAAACAACAAGCAGCAGCAGAAGAAGACGACAATCGTAGTCTGGCCGCGTGTGTAATGAATGTCGATCTCAAGTCCCATGCGCACGCCCTTCTCCGTTCCGTCAGCCCCCATCTCCAGCCCGGAGACGTCAACGGTCAACGCTCTAGGATGGAGCAGAAACTAGAGAGACTCACAGAGCCGCAGCTTCTTGCCCTGACCAGGCAGGTGAGTGCAGTTGCCAAATCCCTCGAGCAGACAGTCAGAGGGGGTCTCCAGAAATCCGTTGCGACCCTTGCGGAGTCTTCTGACCGACTGCACGCGTCTGCCGCCGCAGGCATCGCGAAGGAAGGGAAAGACCAAACTCAATTCCTCGAGAAGCGCACAGGATCCCATCAGGCCGCCATAGAGGAGCTGTCCCTCTCTGCGGCCCAAGTAGAAACCCATCTCCAACAGCTCCACGCCACTCTGGGATCCCGACTCAAAAACGCTCAGGAGGCCTTCAAGGCTCTCCTCGATCCCCAAACCCAATTGCAGTCAGACTCCTCCACCCAGGATCACGTAGACTCCCCCGAGCACCTCCCGACCCATTCGGACCCTCTTGACCGAGACACACTCGCCCTGAATGTGCGTCAATCTCATTTTGAGCTGATGCACCTCGTTGCCAAGTCACAAGAGAGCCACAGAGGGTGGCTCGACACGTGGGAAGAGATTCTGAGTGCGCACTCTGATGTTCTCTCCCCTCTCGTAGCTGCAGTCGGCCGCACGGAGTTCAAAGCAGCTGCAGCCCTTCCGTCTGCAGCCTCCGCTGCGAATCTTCAGTTGTCGTCTGCTGTTGCCGCCCAGGTAGCGAATCTGAACCCGCCGTTTGTGCGTATGAGGGAGGATGCGTTGCTGTACGTCTCTGCAGCGAGAGCGATGCATAAAGCGGAGTCGCAGGCGTTGGAGGCAGTCGAGGATTACTTGAGATGTCATGCGGGAGGTGAGGGAAGGGGGGATGAAGGCCTTGACCCTCACCGACAGAGAAGGGAAGAGTCAGATGAATACGCAATGCATGTGCTTCCACATTGGGAGCGCATGCAGAACGCCCGTGTGAAAATGCTGGGTGCGTTGAGTCGTTCGTTCCGTTCCTCCATCGAGGCTTTGGAAGTTCTTCTCCAGCGACACGATGAGAAACTTCCTTTCCTCCTCGCACTCTCAGAAGTAAAGGTGTGGAAGAGAAAAGATCTGAGGGAGAAGGAAGTCACCTCTTTGTGTCAGCAGACTGAGAAGGAGGCTATTGCAGCCTCATTCCTCTCTCGACAGCTTGCCTCAGGCTCCGTGTCCCACCTTCTTGGCGTGGGGGCTTTTGTTCGTTCGTTTCTCCACTTTGTGTTGTCTCGGCTGCAGAGGGAGAATGTGGGAGACGATCTCTCCGTCGTTCTCCTGCAAACTGGGGGGGGAAACGAGAAGAAGCAAAACGAATCAAGCCAGACAGGAGGAGAAGGAGAAGAAATCGAACGCAGCGTCTCCGCATCCGAATCGGAATCAGACGATTCGTTCTTTTCCCCCTCCCCTCAGTCAACAAAGAAGCTCTCTACCCCCCAGTCCGCTTTGGACCTTGTCTCAGAACTTCCAGACTCGTTGCGTCTCCAGGAGGTTGAGAGGTCTCTCTCCTCCCTGAAGGACAGGGAGGCCACCTGGCTGAAACTTCTTTTGGCAGAGAGGAGAGACCGTGACGGCAAAGAGGCCGAAAATAACAATATCAACATCAGTCTCAGGGAAGAGGGGAAGGGGGCGTCAGGTGAGGATGCCGCTGCCTTGCAGATCCTCCGCAGTTTCCAAAAGGGGGGGGGAGGGAGAGCAAAGGATGCGTCGAGATCTCTCTCTGCTGAGACGGGGAGATCTGGTACTGCATCCGAGGAAGAGGGAGAGACAGGGACGGACGCTGAGAGCTTTCAGTCGTTGCTTGTGGCAGCGACAGAGTTTGCAGATTCGGTGTGTGGCCCTCCTCAGTGAAAGGAAAAAAGGAAGGAAGAAAAGGAGAAAAGCAGGGTGACTGAATATTTGTGGTGGTAGCAAAGAGCTGTGGAGACAGATTGAAGAGACACAGGATCCCCATCTCTCTGCACACACACACATACATACACACACACACACATACACACACAAACTTTCTTCTTGTTGAATTGAGGCAACTGACTGTCCGAATTCTGTCCGGACAGACCAGCCTCTTCTCCGGCCGTCTGTCTCATCTTATTTGTTGCTCGATGGAAGAAAAGTGCAAGACAGAGAGAGTCTTCATTTGCTACTGTCCTGTCTGCAACTCGCCCACACTTTATTTCTTCGCTTGTTCGGGAGGGAATCTCGAGCCAAGGGGGTGGAATGAAGCGACGCAAAAAAAGCGAAGCGAATTGGGCGGTGACTGCAATCTCAGCTGCTCTGCCCTTCGATTTCCTCTTTTTTTTTTTGCCACCGAATTCCGCCTCTTTCTTCCACTTCGCTTCTTTCCTTGCACTGCAAACACATTATTGCAGTCGCCTGTAGCTGGATCGTGCAGCTCTCTTTCTTTTTTGTCTTTCACTGTCTGCTCATTTGTACGAAACCGCTCCGCCCATTGATATGCTACATGGCCGTCGTTTGTTTCATTGTCTCCGTGTGTGACTCGTTGTTTCGAAGTCCCCCATTTCCCTGTCTTTATACTTCTTTCTTTCTCTTCTTCGTCCTTCCTTCCATCCATCTGTTGACTGTATATCCTCTCGTTCTTTCTCGTCTGCTAGTTGTAATGCGTCAATTCAAGAAAAGGTCCATGGATGGACTGCCGACCGAATTTGTGGTCTTGTCAAAGGGTCACGCGGGGGGAATCGCGGGATAGGCGCGGGCCGAATGGGTGGGTGGGTGGGAAGGAAAAAGATTGACGACAACCGAATGAATGTGAAAGGCAGACAAAGCTCTTAATTCTTTGACGGCATGCCGAGACAGCGCTGACAAACAGACGGACGGATCGATCGATCGATCGAAACGGTTTCATGCGGTACCTACCCAGACAGACACTCAGTCAGTCCGAGAGAAGAGGGAGGGCATCGATCGCGCTTGTGTTCCTTCTTCAATGTGTGCATGAATCTGCTGACGTAACGGACGAAGTATCAGGCAAGCAAGCACACTGCCACGCCGTCTGCACGCATGAGCATGCAGAAAAACAAAACGGATGAGTCCGCGGCCACTCAGGGAGGTGGCACTGCAGGTGTACACGCACGGCCGATTGAAAGGATGGGTAGGTGGATTCCATGAGAATCTTGCATCGGTTTCAGATCGAGGCAGCGCTTGTCTCGCCTTGTCTCTGTCAGAATGAGGGAGGGAAGTCTGCGTCGGAACGAACTTTGTGCATGTATGTCAGTCGTTGGGTGCATATACAACGTTGCACGAACTCTATAAAAATCAGTTTGGAACTTATCAAAACATATTATTCTTTCTATAACTCTAGAATCAAGAACCTCCCCGACATAAACTATAGACGTATTTATATATCATAAGATTTTATTTTGATTTTTTATATCAGAAGCCGACGCGTTTGATAAGTATCAGATGGAGAGGTGGAAGAATGGGATATTACAAATCAACTTGTGATGTAGCTTTCCCAACTTCTTTCTTTCGATACTCCTTTCTTACTTACAAAAGTGAAAGAGAGCTCTTGACTAAAGTAAATTGGAAGCGTTTTTATTTCATGATTTTTTTAATTTCATTATAGCATAGGAGCTTGTCTCCCTGCTTAGAGAACGGGAGGGGAGAGGAGAGACACATATCAAGTGTACGTGATATTTGTATATATACCGAATACTTGTCGACGATTTTTGTTCACAGTGAATCATTTTTTCATTTTGTGGGCTTTTGTCTTTTGGAGTTTGATCTACAGTTTGATTGAATATCAGACTTTAATTGATTATGGTTCATGAGAACGATCTTCTTTTCTAAGAGCAACAATTCATAACTCACGCAATTTTTTATAATTTTACCCTTCCCCTTATTTTTTAAAAAGCCCTCATAACAAAATGAAAAATGATACAGAAACTGTGTATCCATAAAAATGTTCGTGCAATGCTGTACATACATGAGGGTTGATAGGGTTAGCAAAGAAGTGAAGAGAGAGATGGAATGTCGAGGTGTTCAACAGATTTGGTCGGTTAAATTTATTAAACAGAGGAACGGGTACTACAGTTTAGCTGAGGGTAGACATTCCAGGGGGACTGACCAACCAGGCCACTGAAAGGGCAGCCATGCAGTTCTCTGTTGCCCCTCCTTACTGTGCTCTGTCTGATCCTGTGGTCAAGTCTCGATCTGCATGGAAGTCAAGGTCGACTTCATCGTTTACCTGCAGGCAGAAGAGCATTCCCAGTCATCAATCGACAGTCAGGTGTACAAAACACTCCAAATCGATCTATCAACTGCATGTTGCTGAATCTTATATTGAAGAAGTTATCACGTGGTTTTTAATTTGTCAGTGTTTTTTATTTTTATGATTCATTTGTATCAAAATTTTATACATCGATATACATTGATCAGAAATGTCTAGCAATCTAGTTATAATTAGCATCTAGATTAGCATGCGCATACATGTTCACGGTTTTTCTTATGGTGTCTTACACTATGCTGTTAGGAGTAACCAACTTAGTTTGGTTACCCAGGCAGCCGTTAGGCCGCTCGGTAACCATTTTCATGGTTACAGTAATCCTGCAGAGTCATATTGATTACCGTTGTTTCGGTAACCAAAACAGTGGTAAGCAAAACAAATTAATGGATAAATCGAGTACCAAAGATAGATTTATTGTAAAGTTCTCTTATGTCTAGAAATATGTGTAAGTATATATAAGTTAAAGTCAAGTTCTTGATATTATAGAAACAACTTTAAGTTAGACAAAAAAAGTTTAAAAATGATTTTTTTTACGTCGTACTGTACTCATACATAGTTTTTAAAGATATGTTTCTCCTATATTAGATCTCGATGCAACACATTTGTGGGCAGATACAGTCAGATTACCGCGGTAGTGGTAATCTCCTCAGACCCCCCTAGTTACCAAGTTTTGGTTACCAATTTGATGGTAACCAAAAGCTTTCTGAGAAGGGCCGGTAGTTACTCCTAACAGCACAGTGTATGGTATCTTATGGTGTCTGTATTAAAGAGCATTGCTATGTGCTAGTCTAGATATAAGGCTAGTCTAGACATAAGAAAATATATAGAACTAAAAGAAAGTGATTGATAAAAGAAAAAATTAATTCCAAAATGATAGAAAAAATATAAGAAAGTATTGTCAAAAGTATTAGAAAATGAAATAAAAAAAGTATGAAAAAGCATCGAAAAATGATAGAAAATAATAGAAAAGTGGTAAAGAAGTTAATGTTTTATTTAGAGAAAGGGACGAAGACCAAACGATTGAAAATAAAGGTAAAAAGAAGTAAAAAGATAAGAAAAGACAAGAACCAGGCAAACACGATACTTTAGATAGGACCCAGCCTCTGTGGCCTAGTGGTTAGGATGAGAGGCTTGGACTGGGAGGTCCCGAGTTTGAGTCCCACCACCGGCAGAATTTCAAAATACATGCATCCAAATAAAACGTGGTCTAAAATCGATAGAACCGAATAAGACCCGGTCAGAAATCGAGACATCGAATAGCACGCGGTCAGAAATCGAGGCATCAAATAGTACACGGTCTGAATTTGAATAACCGTCAGGCCGAAAACCGAATAGTGTGCGGTCTGAAACCGAAATACCCAAATACCACATGGTCTATACTTAGAATAGCCGATTTTGCCTGGTCGAATTCCGCGTGGTTTGAATTCGAATTTGAGCGCGGCGATTATTCGGCTCTGAGGTCGAATAATCGCCCGGTCTGAATGCCCTGTCGTATGTGTAAAATCGGATCACACAAGAAAAATTAAAATTTGGATTTTTCCGAGGGGACCCCCGAGGTCGTCGGTCACCTCGGGAGGTCCGATACCCTCAGAATTGCCTCTCTGAAACCAACCTCCAAACTTGAGCAAAATCGAGACGATCTGCACTCAATATTGACTTGAAATCGATTGAAAAGTGATCAATCATAGCGCCATACATTGAACTTTCTTGAACTAAACCTCTGACTCTTTAGACCCTTAGACTATCTTGAAGCCTCATTAGAGTCTGACTAGCGCCACTTCCCTTTGTCTATTCTAAGGGCTTCCAGTAGCTCTTAACAGCATTGAAAAGTAAAAAATATGTATATAATATATGATAATATTTGGTGTGGGTTGTGCCTTAGGCTGTGCCTATACGATCTAAGAGATAACATTCGCCAACTATCTCGTTAACCATTGTTAGCCACCTGAATGCGCCTAAGCTTCTAGGTAGACGCGTCTAAGTAGTTTAAAAAAAAAAATCGGTAGCTTTAGACAGCATTAAGTACACCAATTTTTTTTACACGAATCGGATTTACCCGAAATGCCCTCCGAGGCTAGCTCCGAGGATGCACTAGGATGCACGAACTTAATTATCGCACTTGCTTTCGCGCGCATTCAACAAACTTTTTAAAAAAATGAGGCGCGGCCCGGCTCAAGTCTCAGCACGTGCGGCCGCGGCGCCGGCCGTGCGCAGGGCGCCGCGGGGATCGAGGAACGCGTCGCCGCACGTGTTGCAAGATGTTGCAAGGAACCGATGCGAGCTTCTTCAATATTTCTTTTTTCGTTGTGAGTCTGTACGTGTAGTGCTGTCACGTGACTGCTGTGATCCGTCCTCCATATAGACTTCCATGGGCTAACTACGAAACTGAAAAGTGCAGTAGTTTTGGTAGCCTCAAGGCCGTCTGATTTTTACGCTCCGTGAATGAAGCGGCTTGCATTCACATGATGCGCGTCTCCGTCTTTTTGGTCTGGCTCTTCTCATTGCTTTGGGGTATCGTCACAAAGCCAACCGGTGGTGCCTTTCTCCGCAACAGGGAGAGAAGACCGGCCTTTTTTATGCGACTGAAGAAACCTTCTCAGGCCGGTCACAGTGACCGCATAAAGCCACGCTACGGCTGCAACAGGAACGCCTACTTGGACCGTCTCCGATGGGAGGGAGTTCCCCGTCTCCTCTCCCTCCTGACATCCGGAGGCGCCCCCCTCTCGGTCTCATCGTCTGCCCGCTCTGTACTAGCTGCTTCTGCCTCTGATTCCGAGCCTGAGCAGGAAGAGGCGGTGGCTTCACCTGCTTCTTCCCCAGATCCCGGAGGAGACGCAGAAGAAGAAGAACAGCCAGAAGGCGACCCGGAGCACCGCAGCGGGTGCTAAAGGACTGGGGGGTATCAAAAGAAAAAGAGACGGAAACGCAAAGGAGAACCAGGATGGGCGAGTGTTTCAGAAATCATGGAAGGGACAAGGGGAGCAGGTAGAGGTGGAGATTCCGTGGCAGTCGAAGGACACAGCGGTGAGGGGAAGATGGAGGTTAGGGTCGCCATTTTATGGAGGTGTGCACATTGCCCGGCTCTTTTTGAAACGGAGAGGGGACTTCACATTCATGCAGCCTGGACACACCGTCGGTGAGTACTTTTGTGTGTTTTCTTTTGTCCCGCGCTTCTCTCAAAAAGGAGGGGGCCGGTCTGACCTCCAGTCTGCAAGAAAGAAGCATTCATGCCATGTCGGTTCGTTTGTGAGTCTCCGATATTCTCAATGAGCATTTCTGACTTGATGAGTCTTGTCTCACTTTGTGGTCAAGTAATGGTGTGGGGTGTGTGTGATGGAGCCGTACTGAACGCACACAAAGAATTGAGTCACCGACGGTATCCAGGGCGGAAATGAAAATGAACAGTACCATAAGGCAAAGCTGCCCAAAAAGGCGATTGTGCGCATCGGCTGATTTTGATTCGATCGATCGCATCGTGGTGCACGAAGCAGAAACCGAAGGAGACGTTCACTCACATCCTAGCTGTGCTTCGAACCGCAAGGTTCATTCATGCGCGAATTCGGACTAAGTCTATGAAATAAGGTGGAGGGAGACAGAGAGGCACAAACTGTGACTGTTGGAAAAGAGCAGGAAAACAGGTGAGATGAGATGGTATGTTTTCTGTGCATGTACGCAGACAACAGCTGTGTGTGCACGAATTGCAGGGACGGGCGGGGTGGGTCAGTAGAGAGCAGAACGAAATGCATTCACCAACGAGTGAAAAGCAACTGCTCTCTCTGCTGCGGCGAAATAAAGGTGAGGGGACGGTGCGAGCACGGGAGACAGCGCAGTTTGTGTAAGGAGTGCGGAGGCACCTCCATTTGTGAGCACGGGAGACAGCGCACTAAGTGCAAGGAGTGCGGAGGATCTTCCGTTTGTGAGCACGGGAGGGTGCGCAGTAAGTGCAAGGAGTGCGGAGGCGCCTCTATTTGTGAGCACGGGAGGGTGCGCTCTCTTTGCAAGGAGTGCGGAGGCGCCTCCATTTGTGAGCACGGGAGACAGCGCAGTATATGTAAGGAGTGCGGAGGCGCCTCCATTTGTGAGCACGGGAGACAGCGCAGTAAGTGCAAGGAGTGCGGAGGTGCCTCCGTTTGTGAGCACGGAAGACAGCGAGGTACGTGCAAGGAGTGCGGAGGCGCCTCCATTTGTGAGCATGGGAGACAGCGGCATAGTTGCAAGGAGTGCGGAGGCTCTTCCATTTGTGAGCACGGGAGGGTGCGCAGTAAGTGCAAGGAGTGCGGAGGCGTCGGCATTTGTGAGCACGGGAGGGTGCGCAGTAAGTGCAAGGAGTGCGGAGACGCCTCTATTTGTGAGCACGGGAGGATGCGCTCTCTTTGCAAGGAGTGCGGAGGCGCCTCCATTTGTGAGCACGGGAGGGTGCGCTCTCTTTGCAAGGAGTGCGGAGGCGCCTCCATTTGTGAGCACGGGAGACAGCACAGTCAGTGCAAGGAGTGCGGAGGCGCCTCCATTTGTGAGCACGGGAGGTTGCGCTACCGGTGCAAAGAGTGCCGACATGCAAGGCTCCATTTGAAGGCGCCGTCCAATTTGAAAGAGAAAGGCAGGGGGACGAGACAGGTACTCGTCCCACTGGACTAGTGCCACTCCGGCAGTAGCGTACGTTTTGGTGGTGGTCAGGACACCCAAAACCCTCACCGGTGCCCTCACCGGACGATGCAGTGCGATAGCCGCCGGGGCCGCTTCCATCTTTCTTCCGCTCTCCAGCTAGTGTCCCCCCCCTCTCAACACACGCACCCCTCCCACACACGCACCTAGCTTGGGGGGGGAACGGGGTGTGTGTCAGCATCATCAGAGATTATGCATCAGTCGCTCCACAGAGAGAGAGAGACAGTCGAAGGCCCCCCCCCCCCC
>JAHBMJ010000541.1:0-39404 GCA_018398765.1 Chromera velia | reverse complement strand
CCCCAGCCATGCATCAATTTGCTGGTTGCATAAGGCGGCGGCGCGTATGTAATGGATGCTAGAATGCGGCGGCGCCCAGAGGGACCACCTCTGCATAAGACCCCCCCCCCTCCAGCCCTCTTACGCAACGCCGTTGCATAAGGTATTTTGTACGAGCCCCCCGAGCTATTTCGTGCAGCTGGCCGCGTGCGGGGGCCCCTACGTCGGGATTGACGCACGCCTCTATATAGGCGAACGAATATACGCGTGCATCGTACGTACACAGTTCAACGGGCGATTCGGCCGCATGCATGCTGTACAGAATTGTACACAAGCAGATTCAACACCACCCACTGCTTGCTGTCCGGACCGTAGAGAAGTGTGGTTTCCAGTTTCTTTGACACCCTGTCTGTAGCATTGAGCTGTGGATCTGCAGCAAAGTGCGACTTCTCCGTATTTGAACGAGTGAGCAACACATCGCGTACGAATCTCAGTAAGTCTCGCTCAGTGTGTTGCCTGTTGTCGATAAAACCGTTCGGTATCAGAAGAAAGGAATTTTCATTCTATCCTTCAACTCAATCCCGCGCAATGAGTCAGGTCTCCGATTCTCTTATCGGTGATTCTGACCTCGCAGGCCTCTTGGGTCTCGACGATTCGGATTCCCTTTCTCAGCCTCCCCTATCTAACAGAGGAGGTTCTAAAGACAGGAAGGCAACAGAAAGTGACGACGACGTAGAGCGTATTTTGAACGAAGTCACCAAAGGTCAGTCCACGTAGATGCATGCATAGTGCTCAAAAGACTTCGTTTCATACCTCTGGCGGCTGGTCCTCTCTGCCGCTTTGCTGCTCTGTGCCGACATGTTTGCGCGTCTCTCTAAATGCGTTTCTGTACGCAAGCATATCGTCGAGGAATCACAGTGCCTTTATACATCAGACTGTACATCTGTGCGATTCTGTTTGCAGGTCCCCCTGGAGCAAGACGACGCCAATCCTCTGCTTCCAGTGGGGGTCTTCTGGTCACCCGCATTGCCGCAGGCTCAGAAGGAAAGGAGTCTCGCAAAAGCAGTCTTCAGAAGAGCAATGCCGATGTGGATGTCCCTCTCGTTCCCCCACGGAAATTCGCCAAGGAGCAGTCGATTGGTAGTCCTCCTCAGTCAACCGCCCCTGCTCCCGATGCCACCGAAGAAGGCTTCGTGCCGCGAGCCGCCGCGGCTGTACCAGCACCGGGGCCCGCAGTGGCCGCAGCTGCGGCGTCTGCATCTGCTGGGGCTGGTCTTTTTGTCCAACCGTCGCGAGAGAGCTTCAAGGGCAGTGACGGCTCAAGACGGTCATCTACCGATCGCCTGAGTCACGGAGGGCTGCCCCCAGCCCATCCAAAAGTTGTCTCTACTCGACAGCGCTCGAACGATACGTCTGATAAACGCAGAGACAGTCTCTCGTCTGCACACTCCCACCAACAGCAGACAATCGCCCGCCCAGAGTGGCTCCTTCGAGGCCTCTCGAAGGGGACAGTCGAGGCTGGTGAGAGAGAAGCAATGAGATCTGCGTCCTCACGGCAACCCTCGTCAGACCGTCTGAGGGACTCGTCAGGGCTCCAACAGACAGAGAACTCCGCGGGCCTACAACAGACGGTTTTTCATAGAGCGCCAAATGGGGAGGACGTGATGGAGACGATGCAGAGAGAGAGGGGCACCGTTCCTACGCATACAAGCCCTTTGCATAACGCTTTGGACTTGGGAGCGACTCCCGTGAAACGACCTCCTTCTTCTGCAGGTCCGTGAATTTGCCTACGAAATGTCACTTGATGCCCTATTCCTTGTCCCTGTCCATCTCTGACACTCTGTTGTACGATTTCTCGAGGCTTTGCCTTTTTTGGATGGGTGACCCCCATCTGTGTGCACCGCTTCGTCTGTCCATCTGGTAGTCGAAGTGATTCAGTCCCATCCAAACGCAGGTGTGTGTGTGTGCATGTTTGCATGTGTGTGTGTGTGTGTGTGTGTGTGTGTGTGTGTGTGTGTGTGTGTGTGTGTGTGTGTGTGTCCTTGCGTGTCCTTGTTTCGTTGGTTTGTCCATGATGATTCATGGTTCTTCCCATTTCCTGCAGTTCATGAGAAAGAATGGGTTTGGTTGTTTTGAGAGGATCTGATACATACAGATATGTTTTCACTCTCATTGGTTTTGTTTGTCCCCTTTTTCTCTTCAGGTCGGACTCTTGTTCTCTCTGCGTCTTTTGCGGGAGGAGAGGGCAGCGACAGGCATAGCAGCAGCGGGGGGGGGAGCAGGGGACGAGAGGGGCGAGGGGGGGTAACGGGTCAGAGTCCTCTCAACGTGGGGGGCGTTGGTTCTTCTGTGTTTCCCCTCATTGATTTACCTCCCCGGCAGAATTCCAGCCAAGCAAATCGCAGCGGAGGGGGGTCACCGAAGAGAACAATTTCTCCCTCGAGGGCGTTGAATGAGACGTTGAGTAGAGGACTGCGTGCAACTCTGTTGGAGAGGGAGCTGGAAAAAGAAGAGCAGAGGAGGGAAGATTCATCACCCAAAATGGCAAAGCCAGGGGACCAGGTCTCCAGAGAAACTAGTTCACAACTAGGAAACAGAAGTATACCTCTTCCTAGGACTGCGGAAGTGCCCCCCCACAGTCCCCCTGACGGAGGGAAATTCAGACCCCCCATTGACTACTGCCACGACTGGTTGGAGCCCCAGCCAGTCAATCAGCGCCCCCCTGCAGGTCATCTGTTTAGAGATGAAGTCAATTGGAGAGGCCTGGCTGCAAAGCACGCAACCGCCCTTGAAAAATGGCTTCTTCAAACAGTCGCCCTTCCCCCCTCTCGGCCCCCCCCTCCGAAATTACCCGAGGGTCTCCTGCCAGAGGAGCAGCTTGTTGAGGCACAACTAGGGTTGAGTAAAGCAGGATCCTTTACAGCTTCTGCAACTGCTTCCACGAACAGAGAACCGAGCACGTGTGGGGATGGGGTAGCTGAGGCAAGTGTGAGAAACGGAGTTGTGAGGGAGACAGGAGAGGCAGTTGAAGAAGTCAACCGAGAGGTGGCGGCTGTTCGTGCTTTATTAGATTGGGTCCAACGCGCAGTCGCAGGCGATGAATCCATCACCCTTCCCGTTCCTTCATTACCTGAATCCCCCCCTCAGCCCCAAGAGCAGCTTAAAAAGAACCTCGTCAGTCGTGCAAAACAAAAACAAACGTCCAGACAAGCAAACCCCCCCGACCATCCCGCAGCGACACGCGAAGCTCTTCAGAGTCCCCCAAGGCGAAATTGGATTTCCAGAGCTGATGGCAGAATGTTAGAGTGTCTCCTTAGATCGCTCAGTCCTCCTGCACGTCGAAGGCTTTTGACTTCCTTTGGAATACCCAATGGGGAGATTCCGTCGGTTGACTGGGGACCCAGGGCAGGGCCCCATGTGTCCGAGAATTGCCCCCAAATGCCGGGGCCCTCTGGTCCGCGACATCCGTCATCGTCCCAATCACCGGGGCCCAGGGGTCCCACAGAAACCCGCCGTTCGCCGTTTGCACCCACCGGTCGTTCCCGTCTCCCCGAGCCGCAGCCACTGAAACCTTCCTCTCCCCCCCTCTCCTTCCCCCCACAAACCTCTGGAGGTTCTTCACTCGAGAATTTGAGACGGACTGCTGCAGGTGCAGGAGCAGGAAAAGAGGAAGTTTGTACATCTCCAGCAGCTCCCGTTAGTGGGAGAGTTCCTCGGATGGCTCCTGTGCGTGCGTCAGTAGAGGCTGAAGATCCCATTCCAGTACCCTCACAGCCACCCAGACTCCAGAGCTCGGTCAGACCCCCCACACCCCCATTTTCATTTGCCTCAAGAGCCCTACATCCAAGTCAGTCTTATCATTTCCTTCCTGCACCTTCACAACTCTCACCTGCCGTCACGCTCCCTCGCCGTTCCGTCTCCCCCCCCGGGTCTCTACACCCGCCAACACCGCCCCGTCCTCAGGGGTCCCAAGTTGCGGTCAGTCTCCGTGTCGACGCCAACCAGAACACGCCACCCTTCCGCCCCCCCCCAAGAACGACACCGCACCCCCCCCAGCAGAGAGAAGGGGGGTCCTATGCACCGCATCCTCTCATGCCCTCTGCATCAACACCATTACTAACACTGGGAGAAACTAGGCAAAAACCGACAAGCCCAGCCACACCCCCTATTCGACCTACTGCTGTCTTTGGTACGCCTTCGGCAACCACCTACGTGACTACTCCCTCACCCGCTATTCCAGCCCTCTCACCCCCACCCATTTACAGCACAACCCCAGGAACGCAAATCGAAAAAACACCCACACGACCGATTTTTGCAAGCGAGCTGGCAGCACAGCCAGTATTCGCCGCACTTCATCTGAACGCCGAACACCTCCCTCCCACCTCTCCCGGACACGACCAAAAGACAGTAGAAGTCTCCGTGCGAACGCCCCCTCAATATCCTCCCCTTTCAGGCCTGCCCCCAACACCCGCACCTCTCCCTGCACTACGAGCAAAGCCCTCGCCCCACCCCCTGTCACGGACTGAAGGAGAGTGCGAGGTGATCAGTTCCCCTTCTCTCAGAGAAGCTTCTGCTTCCACAGTGACGATGCAGATGGGTGCAGGTGCGTGGGCAAATCCGTTGCCTGTCCCGGAAAACATGAACGTGGAGGTGCGGATCGCGCCCCCTCCAAACACTTCTATTCCCACAGCCACAATGGCAGCAGGACCACACATCTGTCCAGAAGTTGACCCGACACCCCCATTGTTAACCAACGGAGATGCGCAAAACTACTACCCCCCCTCCCCGTCTCCTCCCATCTCATTGAACCGTACCTCAGAGCCCTGTCCACTTCCCCCCACAACAACGACACAAACCACACCCCTCCCCCTTCCCATGAGACCCCCCCAGATCTCCCGGGAAGACCGGAGGAAAGGAGCGGCAGAACCCCAAAGGAATCAGGACTCTCTTCCTTCAGGGAGTGAGCAAGTAGCACTACAGATTTTAGCACAACACTTCCCCCAAAGAGAGGCCGCCGGTGGAAGTGTCCAGGTGCCCCAGGCAGGTCAAGCAGCCCCATTGCAAGAAGAGACAGCTGAGGAAACTAGATTTGAAGAGACGCACATCTCGGTAGTAACAAATCAGATCCCAGACGCCCACACTCAAGCAAGACCAGTTGTTTCTTCCTCTCCACCCCCCCCATCCCTTTCTGTCCGAGCCCGCATGGCGATGGATACTTCCAACGAGGCTTCGGTTCTCTCTCCTCCCAAACTGGGGGGCAGCTCTTCGTCCCCTCCAATAGTTCGACACACCCTTCCCCAGTCGTCTCACAGTCCGAGGCAAACTCACCTTCCTATGCACTCAGAAGCGCCTGTCGCGCATTCTCCCTCTTTTTCCGTCAATGTAAGATACCAAGTTCCTGCACAAGACCACGAGGAGGAGGAGTCAGGCCCACAACCGGCAGTACAGAGCCAGAGCGAGGTTCCTCTACTCCGCCCCCATATGACCGCACGCCAAGAGAGCCTTCCGACCCCACCCCCAACGATGGCTTTCCGCACTGTCCCAGCGTCTGTGCAGCAGGTGGAGGTGGACCCCAGGGAGAGCCCTCTTTCCCCTAACGTCCATCTGGAGGGGGGCAGGGGGGGGCCCTCTGCGTCACCGTCTCTCCTCTTGAGGGCCCCGGCATCCCCTCCTCCCGCACCGGGTCCGAGAAGAGATGACAGGAGAGCGGATTCTCCCACAATTGTCAGTTCTTTTTCCGCAGAGAGAACAGCTCATCTATAAAGAAACGTGTCCGTTTGTGTGGAAGTGTTTTAGGCGACTCAAAGACTCACAGCCAAAGAAGACAGTCATTTGCAGCTTTCCAGACATGTGGAGACACCATTCTGATGCGAGTGAAGGCACTCGACCCCTCATCTCGCTGTTCATGTGCAGAAATGTTCTTCTCTGTGTGCTTGTGTGTGTGTGTGTGTGTGTGTGTGTGTGTGAGTGTGTGTGTGTGTGTGTGCCAGTGTGTGTGTTTTGCAAAATGTGTGCGTTTGGTGTTGGTTCCCTGCCACGCTTTCCAAATGAGTGTACCATGTCTTTCTGAACAAAGGAAAAGACACAAAGGAAAAAGAATCTGCATTTCTGAACTTCGACTGCAGGCACTTCACGTGAACTCTCCAACGTCCCGAAGCCCGAAAAAGAAAAGCCAACCTGGAAGAAAGGTCAGAGAGAAAAAGAAAATCCAACCTGGAAGAAAGGTCAGAGAGAAAAAGAAAATCCAACCTGGAAGAAAGGTCAGAGAGAAAAAGAAAAGCCAACCAGGAAGAAAGGTCAGAGAGAAAAAGAAATGCCATCCAGGAAGAAAGGTCAGGGAGAAAACAAAAAAGCCAAACTGGTAGAAAGGTCACAGAGACAGTTACTCCTTGTATGGTTTACTGATTTTCCTACTGAATCAAAGAGCACATGCGAGCCGTTATTCCCCCCTTCATTTTGAATTTGAATCTCTGAATCCAACATTGTTTGAATTTATTTATTTCCCCTTGTTACCCACCTTCTTCTCTGCAGGCGGAGTCGCCGTCTCCGCAGGGCACCAGAGAGGCCCCCCCCAAGGCAGGCGTCTCTGCGACTAGGTACATCCAGTACACGGATGGCAAAACACCCAATTTTGGGCCCTCAAGAGCGGCCTCCATCGCAGACCCCCAAGGTTCCCCTTCGCCCCTCGAGAGGGATCACGAACAAGCAGGGGACCCTGCGGAGAGAAGAGTAGTGAATTTCAAAGACCAAATGCCGCTTTTCCTAGATGTGGGGGGAAGATCTGGACGGTATCTTTCAGGAGAAAGAGGTGAGACGGGGCAGGTACTGTGGTTGTTGCCAGGAGGCCACCAGCGTGTCTTCCCTGTTACTTCCACTTCCGCAATGGGCCCAGGACCCCGGCAGGCCGGGGCCCTCCCAACAGAAGTACCACCGCAGATTTCCCCCTCCACATCTTCACCGCCCCCCAGACGCAGGGGGAAGAGGGAGGAGGAACCTGGCAGGGGCGGCCTCAAGGGAGGAGCAAAGAAGAATACAGAGGAGGGTGCAGCTTCCCTTGCAGCAGATTGCAGAGAATCCGTCAAAGGGTCAGCATCCAGAAGAGGACGGAAACGGTCATCGGCGCTGTTCGTTTTTTTTCTCAAATGTTTGCACACGAAAAAGACAAATGGCAAATGAGTGGCAGGACACTCTCCTTCACGTCCCCCCTATTTCTAGGTAAGAAACACACACGCACTTCACTGCATGAACGTTCTTTTTCTGATTCCTTGATTGATGGTGCAACAAACATGCATTTGACTAGCTGTCTCACTAATCCCCTCTCTCTCTGCAGTACGGGACACGATCCCCCCAGTCCCCCTCCTCCTGACGGGTGCTTGGGGGTCTCTGTAGGAATCCGTGTGAGTGGATCTGGAGGAGGAGGGAGGGCATCTGCGCAGAGCAGCATGCAGACCGTGATCACAGTAAGGTCTCCAGTCCACTCCCCCAAACGCGAACAGAGAGATACAGCCTGTCCTGTTCATGCAGCACAGGCGACACAGAGCGATCGCTCCCCTCACTTACCCTTCCTCCGACCCCAGACTCATCCTTTGGGCGCATCCAGAGCAGACTCCAATGCCGGGGCCCTTGCTCGTCATGCTGCAGATGCCGGGGCCCAGTCTCTCTCTCCTGGTCGTCCGACTGGAAGCACCAGACAGCAGCTCCATGAAGGATCTCCTTGCACCGTCACTGTCAGAAGTCCCGGAATGTCCCCCCCCCACCTGCTGACAGACAACAAATCCGCCAACACTCACTGTCCCTCAACATCCGCAGGCCCCTCGCCGTCCCTTCAGGTCACTCATCCAGTTCCGAACTTTCCCCGCACACCTCTGTTGCACGGGGCAGATACAGAGGAGGCCAACGCACCGGTGCCAGTGCACCTCTCTCCGTGCCGTTCCACAGGAAGGGAACCAACCACCGGCCTCGGAGGTGCACTGTGGGGGGTACCGGGGGGACATTCGGGCCACCCCGAGACCGGCACGTCATCGGCTCCCGGTCTCTTTCCACCCACTCTGACCAGTCCCGGCCTCCTCTTCGGTCCTCCTTCGGCCTCCCCAGGAGGGGGTGCAAGTCCGCAGGGACAAGGGGAGGGGTCCGCAAGTAAACGTGGCTCAGGGTCAGCACCCTTATTTTGATTCAGGGGATTCCAACATAGACATATCAGCTTCCTTTTCCTGCACAGGCCTGGTAATATAGAAAAAGAGTCGGGGGGGGCATTGAAACAGGCGGCCTTGCTTGCTTCTTCAGCATTCGTTTTGGTGTCAATAAGAGAATTGAGAGGTTTTCGTTTTTGTCCTTTGTGGATGGAATTTCGGAAGTGATGAATTTCTCGTGTGCGAAAGGCGATCATAAAGCAAGTCCTTTTATTCCATGTTGTTTTCTTAGAATGGTGCAACCAGTTCGTTTCAACAGGCAGTCAGATCGGCAATGCGTCGATACATGCCCTGTCTGAGATTCTCCATTGGAATGAATGAATGAATGAATCTTTGCAGGCATTCGCAAGCTGCGCTGAGGAGAGCACGGGCGAAGGCCGCGAAGAGGAGCAAGAAGGGACCACGTGCCCCCCCGCAGGACCCCACGCGGCTCTTATCTTCCCCCTCCCGCACTTTCATCCAGGCCTCCGCATCACGACCGCAATCACCCCCGACATCCCCCCCCAGAAAGGTCAGACACACCTCGGTGGAGTCGCCAGGGGCGCTGGAACCCTTCAACGTCGAATACGTCGAGGAGGACCAAGATGATCAGAAGGGGGGAGAGCCATCAGGTGGGAAGGGCTCCGGAAAGAAAAAACGAGATATACCGGTCTTCATCTACACACCCGACAAACCTCCCCCCTCTCCGCAAGACCGCCCTCCCGAGCCAGACAGCCCAGATTTCGTCAGACGTTCTTCCCAGCAACATGCTCAAGTACAGGCGCAGCGAGAGGCTCACAAGGTTCTCATGAAGAGAGTACAGCAACCATCCGTCTCCTCACAAGAAGCCCAGCCCCCTGCACCGACACCCCAAGCTGCATTGTGTAGCTTGCCAACCTTCAGTGCAGAGCAGCAAGACGCCAAAGGTGCCATTGCAACACCGTGTGAGGAGGAGCAGGTGGTCCCCCAAGTCCAGCGAAACGTTGCAGTCCCGTGTCTCTGTCTTCCCTATCGTCCACCTCTGCCCGAGGGTGGGTTGACTGACCTTCACAGGTTTTTGGGAGAACAGCGTCGCCCTTGCAGTCCCCACAAAACACCCAACTACACTCCAACCTCCAGCCGACCGCCGTCTCCAGATCGCCGTCTCCCTCCCACCCCACCCCCCCACCACCCCGATTGTCCTCATCACTACGTCGAAGCAGAGGCAGAAAGGGCAGCTCCCTTCCCCTCAAGTTCACGTGAGAACACTCGTAAGCCTTCTCCAACACCCCCCCTCTTCTTCAACCCATCTGTCCTCCCCCCTGCAGGCCTCCCTTCAGACCGCCTACACCGTCTAGAAGCAGCTTCTCCCTTCTTGTCCCCCGGACGAAGCTCTGTCGATCAACAACCCGTGTTAGAACTAGACAAAGACACTAGGTGGTGGCAGAAAGAGAGGGACCGCATGGGACGATCTTCAGCCTCTGCTTCCACCAGCAGGGGGGTTGAGGGACTGGCTCAGCGTGCGACGAGTCAGCTGCAGAGTCAGAAACAGGCGAGGGAAAGGGAGAGTCAGGGACTCAAACACTCCCTCACACGCACGCAGCACGACCACAGCACCACGCCGACAAGAAGAGAGTCCAAAATCCACCCCCCCACGTCTAGCAAAAGAGGCTCAAAGACAGGTCTCCTCACCCCTGTTGCTGCACAGAGAGCATCTGTCACCCCTGTCACCGGACCCAGAACTTCGGTCACCCCTGTTGCCGTCAGGAGATCTTCTGGTACCAACACTTCCGTGTGTGCTGGTGCAGGAGCGTCCCTTCGGAAGCTGAGTGCAGCAGAGGCAGCCACAGCTACAGACCGATCAGCAAATGGTCCCGGAAAGACACACCATTGCCCATCTACCCCGAAACGACGCCAGAATGTTCCATTTCCGTCTCCCCAAATTCGCCAAAACCGCACCTCCCTCCTCCGAGCCAACCTGACCGCAAAAGCCTCAGGGAAGGACCAAGAGAATCGTCCTCGATCGTCCAACAGAGGATCAAGGCACTCATCCGGTCAGAATACGGTCCTGAGAAAGAAGAGCTCCACAGGCTCACAAGGACCAATTCCGCAAGCAACGGGATACGGACAGCAACCGCAGCCGCAGAAATGTGAACCCCCAGTGGCAGCACAGCCGCCAGTAGAAGCGCAATATCTCCCTCCTTCAGTCCCTTCTCAGCATTCCGTCTCACAGCCCTCACTCTCTCAGACTGCGTTGAGGTCTCATCAAGACCTGACTATTCATCAGCCTGTGGGTGCGCAAATCGCGACTCCCTCCGAATCGAATGACGGTTTTTGTGTTCCACCTGTTGAAACCAAGGAGGAAAAAACAGACCTCATCGTCACCCAGGAGGAAGAACACAAACCCGCCTCTCTTGTAACCTCCACCCGTCCCCCCATCCTCCCGCCAGTAGGGCCATCCAGTTTGAGTCCCGACCTCTCAAACCTCCAAGCATCCTCCGAGGGTCTCAATGCAGTGCTTGCCTTGCCCTTCTGCACCCCCCCTCCTGGCGAGAGCAGTGCCTCCACACAACCCAAACCTCCACAGCAGAAAGACGGAGCCTCAACCTCCATCATGGCATTGTCTGATGCCAGTGGGGTACCCTGCCCCTCTTCAAGTCTCCCCCGTCCTTCAGGGGGAGGCGGGGGAATTTCCAACCATCCGAGTGCCCCATTGGGAGGCTCACAGGTCTCCGGACAATTTGGGCAGGAGACGGCGCCGCCAGCTGATCCCAGAGTTGAAGGTACGGGAGGAGGGAATTCAGGAGAAGTCATGAGAGATGCGCGAGGGTCTGCATCGCGTGCAGGCACGCATAGTGCCGCACTGGGCGGATCTCGACCCGGATCTAGGGTGACTCTGGGGGAAGCACAGGGGCCCTGTGGTAGGTCTGGAGGGCCTTCTACATCGGTAGAAGAAGTTATTGTGCAGACAGGAAACGGACAGGTCATTCCCTTGCCGCTTCAGATTAGGCAGCAGAAGGAGAGGGAGCCGGAACAGCCTGGTGGTTCTTCCTCCCTTCCGTCAAGTCTCTTCCAGATGCGACACGATGAGAGTCTTCCCGCTGGAGGCGGACTCAATGCCTACCCTCCCTCCCCCCCATTTCGAAAAGGGAACGACACCTCCATCTCCGCATCATCCAAATCATCAGATCTTCACCTGAAAGAGAAAGACAAAGGAGCTCTCTCCTTCTGTCCGAAAAACTGGAACACACACTCGCACTCTGCTGCCTCTTCCCAACGCTTCCATGTGCCTGAAGGGAAAGACGGAGACAGACCCCTAGGGAGCACTCACGACGCCCATCTTTTCACATTCCAAACATCCCGACCCCATTCCGAGCTAAATCGCCAAAGCCCAAGAAAATCACTCCAAAGCCCCAAAATTTCAAAGAGCGCGAGACATTCCATTGGAAGTCCCTCGCGAGGGGGCTCACGGAGACGGCAGACAGTGGAAGGGGTGACGGCATCACCCCTGACAAATACGCAGGCCCAAATCCGCACCCCCTCTCCTCAGAGAGAGAGTCCGTCTCGACGCTCCTCCTCCCACACCCGAAATCGAAACGCAGCTCCCGTCTCACCGGGGCGTCGAATGACTGAGCTTCAGGCTCCTGCAGCACAGAGAAGTCCGGCTTTCCCGTCTCCGGAAAGACCAGGGAGGCCGCCCCTGACATCCAAATCGAAAAGAGGATGTCAACGGCAGTCGAGGGGAAAGTCAAGTGAGGACATGCGGGCAGACGCACCGCCTTCCATGGCCCGGTCTGCAAGCTCTCAGCTAATCCAAATGCAGACACCGGACAGCCCCTGGGCACCGCAGCCCTCTGGAACAGTTGACGTCATGTCACGGTGTGTGTCTCTGTCTGCTTTGAATCGGGGTGGGGAAGGGAATACCGCAGGGAGGGGAAGGCTTCGAATGGGGTGTAAAAAGGAAGACGACGGGGGTGATTTTTCGCGTTCTCAAATGTAGTAGTAACTTTCCAAACGGGCAAAAAGAGCTTTGTGAACTATTCTCGTAGAGCGGGGGGGGGAAGAAGCGGGAAAAGCAAAATTTGGGAAGAAAATTTTGCGAAGACGCTGCCGCTGAAGTTGCATTATAGTGAGAAGGAGCTGTTGAAAGTTGTCTGATCGCTGCTTGTTGTACGTTCATTAGTTGGTGCTTTGGATTAGACCTAAAAATACAAATATTGTATGAATTAATATAAGCTAAATGAAATATGAAAACATTACTACTTACTACTGTATGTTCAATAAATAGAGTTTGAAAAAATTTCAAAAAAATCTCACATGTTCAAGAAGGATGCTCTAAAACAGCCGTACAAAGAAACATATAGCCAGGGGTTGGAATTCATACTTTTGTTCTCCAGAACGCTTCACAATCTTTAGATAGTCAGAAAAAAAAAAAATGCAAAATCGGATTTCCAAACAAAAAACCTAAGTTTTTCACAAAGCATTAAAAAAGATTGCTTATGACTCCGCTGTGTAAATAGATATATTTTTCAAGGATTAGTTGTATATCAGTGGGAGTTTACACACAAAAAGTTTCAGTTTCTAACTCTTCATCGTTGCAAAGTTATATCTTTTGAAATTTTGTGGTGAATTATTGAACATACAGGTATACTGGGCCGCGGCGGGCCTCAGCGCACGCTGGGACCGTGACAAGACGGGGCCGCACGCCGGTCAAAACTTGCATGCATGTATGCTGCTAGCCTGCAGAAGAGCACCCTGCAGTATCAAAATCACATCATTCATCTGATCCAGTCCCTCCGAGAGAGTTATACTAGGTCTATCTGTGGGGCGGTCCAGGGAAGGGCAAAGCGGGTGGTAGAGGTATTAGGCTACCGTCACCTTAGTGATTAAACTTCACATGAACACAGATTTGCAAACAGATTGTAAACAACTTCATGCTATACAACAATTATATCTTTTCATACTACGATACTTTTCTTTTTTTTAAGCCTTTTAGTGCGATCTAATATCTTAAAAGAATTTCATCCAGGTATGTATGCTGATTAGTATATAATTTTAGTCATTTTTAGTCATTTTAATTAAAAACACATTTTTTTAAAAAAAAGTGCTCCAGTACTCTTTTCTAATAATATATAAAAGCTAAGAGTAGTTTGCCTTTGTTTATAAGAAAGAAACTCTGAATGTACGTTAAAACATTTTATTTTAATTTTTTTACGAGCGTGCATTCCGTATGTTCAATAAATAGAGTTTGAAAAAATTTCAAAAAAATCTCACATGTTCAAGAAGGATGCTCTAAAACAGCCGTACAAAGAAACATACAGCCAGGGGTTGGAATTCATACTTTTGCTCTCTAGAATGCTTCACAATCTTTAGATAGTCAGAAAAAAAAAAAATATAAAATCGGATTTCCAAACAAAAAACCTAAGTTTTTCACAAAGCATTAAAAAAGATTGCTTATGACTCCGCTGTGTAAATAGATATATTTTTCAAGGATTAGTTGTATATCAGTGGGAGTTTACATAGAAAAAGTTTCAGTTTCTAACTCTTCATCGTTGCAAAGTTATATCTTTTGAAATTTTACGGTGAATTATTGAACATACGGTAGTATGTATGATTTATTAAGTGTGATTGATTGTTTTGACTCATACAAAGTCTTAGAGGAATTTAGCTAGGAATCTAAAGGAATTTAGACCTCTAAATTCCTAAATTTGGGAGGTTAATTTCTTGTGAACTATGATGAGTTAGAAGTTGATATTAAATGTACTTATAGACCTATATTAAACTTATGAGCACCGTCAATATCAAGTTCTAACTCATCATATTTCACGAGAAATTAACCTTCAAAAATTGCTAAATTCCTCTAAATTCCTGTTTTTAAATTCCTTTAGATTCCTGTCTAAATTCCTCTAAATTCCTGTCTAAATTCCTCTAAATTCTTGTTTAAATTCCTCTAAATTCCTAGTTCCTTACAGGGTTATATTTTTCCCAGTGGTACTTAGGTTCAGGCCCTTCAGGGTCCGAATTAGGGAGGTTTAATTTGAAGAACTAGTTGAAGAATGATCTAGTAATGAACAACGATTATAAAATGAAAAGAAATTTTAAAAAATGAATTTTTAATGAAGTAATTAATACTCTTTTTGAGATCTTTTTGAGACTACCATGTATGTATTATACATATTTTTAAACTGTTTTTCCCCTGGTTTGCCAGTGATTGAGCAAAAAATATATCAAAAAGGCTGAGGAGGGCGCCGCGCGGCCAAATCAAACGCGTGCATGCATGTATGCATGCCCGGCTTTTCCCTGCATAGTGTTTTTTTTAGTTTTTTTTTTTCCTGTTAAAGTGTCCCTTTTGTACTGTTAGAACTTCTGTATCCAGAGTAGTTAAGAGTTTTTGGTCGCAAAACTTTAGACTGCTTTTGACATCTCCTTTTTTATATTTACACGACTCTTGTTCAGATGTTGCCCTTTGCATAAAAGGTCTGTCAAGAGTGCAGTCCAACTCGATCAAGCTTTCGCCGGCTTAATGGGACCTTCTGGAAAAAAATAAAAAAGCGTGCGCCGTGCGGGGGCGCGCCGCGGGTGCCACGCCGGGTGGCCCGGCCGGCGGTGGGGGTCGGCGGCGGCGCGGCCCGGGCCGCCCCCGGCGGGCCGGGCGTGCGCATATATCATGCAGCGCCCGCGGAAGATGCCCGCGCGGAAGCTGCATGCATGAACCATGCAAACCTTCATTGAAACACTGCAACACGACTGATGGTATACTGCAACCTACTGAAACCGTACAAAGAGGTGCATGTTTCCTTGTTCACTTCGCTATCAATAAGTCTATTTGCATCCTCTTCGGGCAGAAATATCCACTTCGGTCAATCCTAGCTGAGAGAAAACCAACATCATCTTTACGAACATCATCTTTGTTCCACCGTCTCCCAGTCTGAAAGTTGTTCGATTGCCTATAACAATGGACTCCAAATACTACAATCTCCTTGGAGTCTCCCCGAACGCCTCAAAGGACGAGATCAAGAGAGCGTACCGTCGCCTGGCACTCAAGAACCATCCCGACCACGGAGGGGACCCTGCAATGATGAAACTCATCAACGAGGCCAAGGAAGTGTTGATCGACGGGAAGGAACTGCAGACCGCAGACGACGACGGAGACGCCTGGGGGGACGGATCCGACGACTCCGATGCCGAGGCCTCCACTGCCCCCGCATCAAGTGTCAGTTAAGCGAGCATCAATCTCCTTTCTCAAAAATCGGACACTCTGAGTCCTTTCTCCGCACTCTCCTGTAGCCTTTCTACTCTCTTTCAAGCCTGCCTGTCTCTCCTGACTCCCGCAAAGCAAGTTGAAGGGTCGCTCCTGAATCTCTCTCTGCAGCGTGCCGGCGGAGACCACCCCAGTGTCATGATCGGTGACGGAATCGCGCCCAGCGCCCCCTTCCGGGCCCATCTGGCGTCCTTCGAAGAGATGGTTTCCCGACCCGACTTCGTCTTCTTCGATTGCCGCGGGGTCACCTTCGAGGCGGCCAACGCACTCCGCCCCCAGGTGAGGGCGAGGATGGATCTACTTTACTCGAAGCTCTCAGAGGAGACTCTCAGACGGTTTATTGGACGCCCGACTCCTCGTGGCCTGAGACATGCTTTCTACCGCTTGGAGGGACTGCACACCCTGTTCTTCTCAATCCCAGACGCGGACGCCAAGGCCTCAGCCCTCTGCGCAGAGCTCCAGCAGACGTGCGGATACGACGGAGCATCGTTTGTGAGAGCGATGGAAGGCGCACACTCGGCGGTCCTTTGCGAAGCCGTACGGATGTTCCGAGAGCGAGTTGGTTCTGCCGCCGAGGGATTCTCGGCTCCTTTCCGCGCAGGGCTGAAGATCGCAGAAGCACGTGCAGAAGTGGCGCGTCGAGGAGCACCTGCTGTCCCAAAGCTGCTCGCGACCCTCCAGCAGGATCATGCCGAGTCGGAGAATGGAGCACTGATGGGAGACTTCATGGAGGACGCGCTGGCCGCCTCTCTGACTTCCCCCATCCTCCACGCTCTTCACGCCGTTGGTCTGTACTTTCAACTCGCGAGTCTCTCTCGCGGCTTCAAGTCAGTCGATTCGTGGGACCTTTTGCTTTCATTGACTTCTATTCTTATGTTCTGAATTCTATTTGTCAGTCACCCTATCAATGGACCCTTTCTTTCTCTGTGTGCATTCGTAAGTGAGTATTTCCTCGTCGGACCATGCATCTGTATATCTGCTTTCGTGTTCTGCAGATATACGGACGCCCTCTTCGACCCCCCCGACTCCGACCGCGGGCCTATTGGAGCGGACACGGGGGTCAATCTCTGCTTCCAGTCCCGCCGGGGGATCTTTCTCAGGCCCATCCCCGCTCTCGTGGCCTTCAGACGCATCTCAAGGGCAATCTCCAGGAGGTTGGCAGCAGGGGAGCTCTCAAATGTCGAAGCCGCATTTTGCTTTATTGACGCTGCACAACCCGCACCGACGAGGGAATCAACCCTCAGCTGCCTCCTTGCGGCGGCGCATCTGCTCGTGAAGGAAGTCCGACAACTGTGCGCGAACGACCGGCCCCGTTCCGCCGCCGCTGTGGATGCCCTCCTCGCACTCGTCCTTCAGAACGTGTGGGGAAATGTGCTCTTCGACGCCGCCCCCACTCTCGAGCTCCCCATCATGGTGTCTGCCCTCTCCCTTTCCGTTGCGTCTGCCTCAGCCATCGCTACAGCCGCAGAGCGCCTGGGAGACCATCGGGCCCCCACGTGCCCCTCTTCCTCCTCTTCATATTCGGCTGTTGGTTTTTTTCGCGGTCTCTTTGGCAGTCGCTCCACTGTTCAAAGGCCTGAGCAGTCCCTTGCCGTCAGCTCTTCTGAGGTCGCAAGGGAAGAGACCCTGAGGGTGCTGGAGGAACCGCTCCGAGTCACCCGCGCGTTGGAAGAATTGGCGTCTGACCCCGACAGGTTGGCACAGGCCCAAATGAAGGCGACTTGCATGAAGGCCTCCTTGGAGAGGGTGGTGGAGGTCTCCGTGCTCTGGCCTGTTTCTCCGGTTCGCATGGTAGAGCCTTTCTCGGGCATCTGCCGTGAGGTGATGCTCCTCGGACCTGCGTTGACCAAGTACCTCCATTCTGTGGCAGGCCCCCTCACACAGACGGGGGGAACTTTGGAGGGGCCTGTGGCTGCGTCAGTGACCCCCTGGGGATGTGAGCGTCTCCGGGGTCTGTACACTCTGTGGCAAGGACAGTGGAGTGGATGGATTTCGTCACCGGACTCAGAGGAAAAGGAGAAGGAACTACGAGGTTTGTTGATGGAGGAAGTGGTGAGGAGGAAGGGTGAGAGATTCAGTCGGATCGAGGATCTGATGGAAAACCTACACTCTGCCTCTGAAGGTGTTTCTGACTCGGACCGCTTCGTCGTCGTGGGGGCTGACCTTGACTCCGGCCGTTTTGAAACCCTCCCTGGCGGCTCCCTGACGGCTCAGGAGCTTCAAGAGATCCGGTCCAGTTGCTATGTGGGCCTGTTTTTCTCCCTTGACCAACCTAGCAACGCAGAGACGCAGGACGGAGCGCCGTTCCACATGCATCACCACCCATTTCAGGTCCGTTATTGGAGTCTGATTGAATGCCCCGACAACCCAACGTTGTTGCACGTGTGCATGGTGAATCGATCCCTGTTTCAATTTGCTTTCACCTTCAAATCGCCTTAATTGTTTGAATCGATCGCTTCTTTTCTACCCGTCTACCTGCATGGAGGGAAGATGATGGGCGAGCGTAGTATCAGTCACGAAATTGAATGCTCCTAAGTCAAGTGATCGTTTGCGTTGTTGATCGTCCAAAGATTCGATGGACATTCATTTGCCTGCCTACCTTTTGGCTGCTTGCAGGAGTGTCGGTCGATGCCCTTCAAGACGGCGGACTCCAGCGTGATGAGGGCCCTCCTCCATGCCGACTACATCCTGAAGATGCTAACCACAGGGGTGGAGGTGGACGAACGTGCTCCGTTCTCGTTCAGGACTCCTGAAGGGTCCTGGGAGACCGTATCTAGACTCCCCCAACCCCTCCTGAACTACTTGAGGGAACCTCTGGAGGCAGAGAATAGACCCTCGGGGGTTGCACACAGGTCAGATCAGCCAGCCAGCCAGTCAGTAAGGGGGTTGGTCATACAATCAGTCAGTTTCCCACTTAGTGAGTGAACACGTCAATCAGTCAGTCGTTCAGTAAGTGAGTGAATGAACAAAGTCGCTGTAGTAAGATTTGGCATAGCTTCCTGATTTAGCAGATTGCATGGGGTGGCACGTTGTTCCATTTTTTCTGTCCTTTCTTACTCTGTCTTTTCTCCTTTCTTCACGTCCTTGCAAGTGTGACGGTTCACTCTTTCTTTCGTCCCGACCTCCAATCATGCCTGCCTGCCTAAATGCCTGCAGATTCTGGGTGGAGGCAGGACCCGTCCCCATCGAGATCGACGGCAGCAGCGTCAGAGTCGGGGAGCCGCTGATATCTGTGCGCAAACAGCTGCTGAAGAAACAGGCCGACGGGACCCTCACTGACGCCAGCGAGTGTCCCGAGGACGACGACGATACCCCGGAGGCCGAATTTGCCCGCCGTTTCTCTCTCGTGTACGACCAGGTCGCAGAGGTCTTCCCCGTCTTCAAGAAACTCGTTGAGATCGCAAAGGCATCCGCGGTTGCTCGACTCTGGTCCTCTGTGGCTACTGGGCTCCGTAAAGAGGTTGACGAAAGCCGGGAAAGGGGGGTGGGAGAGGCGGAGAGAAGGAAGGCAAGGGAAGTACTTGCACACCTTCGCGGGCAAGTGACTGAATGGCCATTGGCCACAAGTTCGAACGTCGAGTATCACCTAGGAGAAGCACTGCGCAAACAGGGACTCTCTCTGTACTCAAACTTCGCTCCGGGGGTGCTCTCTGGCGCTCGGAGGGACATCCGGTCCCAGCTTGAGGCGGCAGAGGGTCGTCTGGTCACTCAACTGATCGAGGCTCTCGGGAGCTCTGGGTACGTGGCGTGTCGCTCCGATGTCATCAGCTGGCTGAACCGTCGACAGGCGCCCTCGAGGGTTGTTGACGGGGTTGCCGAGGGCATCTTCCGGATAGTGCAGACGAAGAAGACCGAGCACCTAGTACGACTTCGTCTCGTGGGCGTTCACCCTCTCCTGCTTGGGGCTGATGGGTCTCCAGCTGGGTCACCCCATGTGTGGGTGGATGGTTGGGTCCCTTCTGTCGCATCGTGTTTCAGGAGGAGGAAAGTTTACGGTGGCATCAGCCTTCTGAAGGGGTTCGTTGTCAATGGAGGGGGGGGGACTGGTGGAGGGGCTGGAGGAGGATCTGGGGGTGGTCCTGTGGGTCTGCGGTGCGACTCGAAGATCGCACAGAGAGCGGTTGACCGTCTGAACCCCCAGAGGCCCGTCGAGCTGATGACCCAGGCGGGCCGTTCGCACGGAGTTCCCAAGGACAGGATCGTTGAGGCCGCCCCCGGCGTTGTGATCAAGGACGCGTCGGCAAACGCCCCAGATAGGTACCACAGAGCAGGGGCAGCACAGATCCGCGAATCGCTTCAGAGGGGAACCCTCCAGTTCCGCAACGGAAGCTACGAGCAGTTCACCCTGCCGGGAAAGTTGGACGGAAAGTTTGGGCGGTTTGAGGTCGGAATTACTCACAACAAGACACCCCAGGGCTCCCAGGTGACGCACACACGCTTCAAGGAAGCAGAATTCAAGAAGTAGGCAAGCACAATGTCCAGCGTTTATCTGCATCTACAGTCCTGAAGAGAAGGACACGCAGTGCTGATCCTCATGCAACCTTTCCGATGATCGAGAGATCCTCCCTCGGTCGTCTGTTGGGATGACTCTGTTGTACGTCCCATGCAAGTGATTCCTTATTGCAGTTTCTCTCTCTCCCTCTCTCTCTCTCTCTCTCTCTCTCTCTCTCTCTCCCCCCCTCTCTCTCTCTCCCTCTCGCTCTCTCTGTTTGCCTGCCTTGCTCCCTCCTTCCTTTTCCTTCTCTTTCTTCTTTTGTTGCTTGAAGGGGTGGGACATGCGCGGAGAGGATTATTACCTCTTTACAATTTCTGTGTTTTGTTTTTCTGTCATTTCTCTTTTTTCAAATCTTTTGTTGGCCATCTTTCCCTTCTGGGGGTGTCGGCTCCCTTTCTTCCGGCGTTATGACTACTGCTGATCTGTGTTGGTTTTTGTTTTTTTGCTTTTGCCCTTCTCACAGCCCCACAGCCCTTCTTGTGTCGATTTACTCCGTCCCGTTTGACAAATAATTTTCTTTTTTGTCTGTTTCCCCCTCCCCTGAAATTGAGTTGAAGTTGGATTTGTCGAAAAGAATGCGGGTAAATCAGATACGTGCACGCTTCGAATTGACATAGTTCAACACGCCCATGTCACCTCTTTTGTCCAATTGCATCTCGACAGGAGAGACAGACCTGTACGTTGAATTATTCCGGTAACATTGTCTAAATCGCCGTGTGCTTCTTCTGCTCAGTGCTTACACTCCGTGTGTTTCTTCTCTCTCTTAATTTGCGGCTTATTTGCCATACGCCATTTGATTCTTTCGTTATTGTTCCGTTCTACCTTCTTTGCCTTTCTGTCTAAAACCTATCGTCTGAAAATGTTGTATACCCGTCATTCGATCAGATTTGGTTTAATTTGGAAGCTATTTTGGGAGTCACATGCAAGACGGAGAATTAATTACATTTTGCATATCTATATGTTTGCACATGTGATATGTATATATGCATGTATGATAGCAAAAACATTTTTCACAGTCATTTTAATCATAGATCTGATGTAAACTACTAAACTACCTACTAAACTGGTGTCAGTCACCGTTAGATGCTTTTAGATCTCTATTGATCTTATCATTTTCTAGATCATTTTTCATCTAGAATTATATAGTATTATATAGCTCACACTTTAGTGCTAAAAGTTTGTTTTAAGTAGTTTTAAGCTAGGTTTTAAGAATTACTTAGCAGTGGTATTTAGCATTTTAAGTGTTAATTGAATATTAGTGATTAGTGGTGCCCTAGAGCACTGTTGCCGTTTTGTCTTATAGAGGTCGCCCCCGCAAACGGCAGGGGGGTGTGCCTCATCGCTGAGGCTCAGACCATACCCTGTGGCCCGCCTGGTTTCCCAGGCCGCTAACAAACAACAATCTGCATGTAGGGGGGGTCTTCCTCTTTGTTTTAGTAATTATTTTTGTTAAACAGTGCAAAACACGTGCTAGGCCCGCCGCCCGCACACACACAAAAAAAAGAGAGAGAAAAAATAGGCCTCCCCAACTTAGAGTCTTAGAAAAATAACTTTGGATAAGAAAATAACTTTGAGACTCAAATATGACTTTTTCTCTTTTGGCCTAGCTTTTAGCACCATGCTGCTGGTCCATACACTAGCTGGAAAAAAAATTGGTATAATCAATTTTTGTTTCATTCTATGTGCGAATATATGTGCGGCGCCTGAGTCTCGCCGCCGCACAGAGTTGTTAAGTCCCGACAAACCTAAGTACCGAAATCCGATACCGACCCCCTGATCCGAAATTTTTCGGTACTTTCGGTACCTTTTCGGTACTTTCAGTACCGGCTTTTTTACATATTCTAAACAGGTTTTTAGAACTCTTTACAGACTGTTTATATGCCGTTACAACACTGGAATGCTCAAAGATGACTAGCACAAACTTTTGATGTCTAATTTGAAGCGCGAGGGGGGGGCGCGCGCCTGTATGGGCTGCGGCGTGCGGGCCCTGGGCCGCGCATTGTGTGTATCTCGCGTATCCTCACATGGATGCAGAACTGCCATCTGAAGCATCACCGTCTCCTTACATGAATTTTGGGGCTGCACACGTGCACCACCACAAAAAAAACAAGATCCAATCCATAGACCGTTCCAGAAGACAGAAGTCGCGGATCAATCAAAAAAGCTAGAAAAGACTTTCTTAATTTTAATTTATCATTGTATTTTGTTTATTTTGTTTTATGAAATGTGTTTAAATGATATTATAACATCAGACTACATGTGATTTTTAAGTTTGAGAGTCATTTAGGTTGGCACCGAAAGATCCGATCCGAAATCCGATACCGACCCCCCCTCTGGTACCGAGGTACCGAAAGTACCGAGACTTAACAACACTGCGCCGCGCCTAGCACACATGTAACTACAGGTGTTTTACAAAGTCGAGTAAGGTTCAAAAAAATAAAAAACAGACATAGAAACAGATGAACTTAATTCTGAAAGTTTTTTAGTCTTGAAGATTCTTCAAAAAATCCAAATTAATCTGCATGCACATGGGGGTACGTGCACTTTATTCTAAAAATAGTTCAAGAAAGCCTGCTAAAAGCCCATTGCACTAGCTATTGCAGCTTCTGAACAAGTGGTGGTGCGAAGCGCTTTTCATTCTTTACTGCGTCCTCGGGGGGCCACACGAGAGGGAAGAAAAGAGGGGCACTCCAAAGAGGGTCCCCTGTCTTCAGACCTGCGGCATTCGTCACGGCCTCTGTGGGCACTGCCGTCTCCCTCCCGTGGTCAACGTACGTGTGCCCGTCTCCTGCAAATCTGCATTGCCACACACAGAATCGGAAATGCAGCACTCAGGTGCAAAATGCGACTTCTCTCCAGACACACAGCTGTACTAGATGCTGAGCGATCGACGCTACTGTTTGCGTGCCTCCACTTGGTCACCACTGCCCTCTATTTCGGCTCTTCTTTTCATAATTGACGCGTAGAATCGCACTGCCGTACCTGAAGCCATCTCGAGAAAAAAAGAGGAAAATGCAGAGTTGCAAGTAGGATGACTTCTTGGAGCCTGACCGGAGAGCCAGCCGTCTCTGCTTCTGCCCGTCTGTCTGGCTGTTCCCGGGGGACCCGTGCACGATGCGTGCGTCAAAGCAGAGAAGGTCTCCGGGTTGTACGCCGAACCTGAGGGCCTTCGCTTTCCCCTCGGCTCTCATTTCCTTGATGTCCGGCATTGGAGGGAGGTCAGAGACGCCTGAACACATTCATTCATTCACATGAAAGCAACACGAAGTTTGCGGATCAATTCGTGTCCTTCCGAACGATTCGGTACTCTTTGACTTCTCTTTGTCACCGATTCAAACGACAAAGGAACTTGCCCTTCCAAAAGCGAAATCATATCACCAGACACAGCCTGCCATCTGCATCCAATTCCACCTGAAACCCTCTACACGACTCCTTGTGTGCGTCAACATATCGGTCTTAGAGTCCTCTAACTTTTTCAAGCAGCCGCATGGAATTTTCTCAGCAGTCGACACACAAAGAAACACACAGCCGCAGCAAAGAGGCGGAAGACCGACTCACCCTCGTAGTCAGACTGGTCAACGAAATGCCGAGGCCGGAACAGGCCCCACCTGAACGCACTCACAACCCATGGATGCGGATCCATTCATTCATTCGAGAGTGTATGTCCGAGGAGGAGGATGTCACACAGTAGCCGGACACACATGACGGCTTGGAAAATTGATGCGTCAACAGCCCGTAAACAAGTCAGACAGCGAAATCAGACCATCTGCCTGCGAGCTCGCCCCTCCGATGCTCAACCCCTTCCGTGATTCACCCGGTCGGTCCCCGACAAAACAGCCATTCGACCCTCTGCAATGGCACATGCTCAGGTCGTCCCAGTCACAAATCCCCCCAAACACCTTAGGCATTCCCCTGGACAAACGCTCGGGCACAACCAAATTCCCCCCTCACCGCCCCCAACTAGGAACAATTTATGATCACCAAGCACAAAATAACACGCTTTCCTGTGAAACACAGAGCACAATACAAACCAAAAGTGAAGCACACACACAAACCCAGAGACAAACCCAGACACACACAAAGACACAAACAACACACAGACACAAACCCAAACCCACAGACCAACAACCCAAACCCAGACACAAACAAAGAAGCAAAAGCCCAAACCCAGAGACAAACAAAGACACACACAAACTAGACACAAACAACACACAAAAACAACCCCAAACCCAGAGACAAACCCAAACCAGAGGCAAACAGAGACATAAAGAACACACAAATCCAAACCCAGACACAAACAAAGAAGCAAAAGCCCAAACCCAGAGAGAAACAAATACACGCACAAACTTTAAGCCACAAACAACACACAGACACAACCCCATAGACAGAGACAAACAAATGCACAAACAACACACAGAGACAAACGCAAACCAGAGACAAACAAAGAAACAAACAACACACAGACACAAACGCAAACCAGGGACAAGCAAAGAAACAAACAACACACAGTCACAAACCCAGACCCAGAGACACACAAAGACACAAACAACACACACCGATTCCAAGAGAAAAACAAATACACAAACAACACACAGACGCAAACCCAACCCGAGAGACAAGCCCAGACACAGACACAGACCCAAATACAACTCCTTGAGCCAAAGCGAGGGATAGACCTAAACAGGAACCCCTCAAAAAACTTACCGAAACCCAAACGCAAAACTCAAACAGACGTTTATATAGACCCACGCGCAAAATCACACATAGACCGAAACCGAAACACAGACCGACACAGACACACACAAGCGCCTACAGAAACCCATGTAGACACAGACAAATGCACACTTCGCCATCCACCCTCAAAGTCAAACCCACACACACAAACAAAACCACACCAACAAGCCCACCTATGTGATGAGGCCACAAACTCCACCGCATCCTCCTCAGGCATAGGATCGAGAGGTATCCAGGCAGTGAACACATTCGGGTCTTTCACCTGGATCACCCATCACTCCATCCATCCATCCATCCATCCATCCAGAAAGAAAAAGGTGAAGAAGGGAGGCCAACCACGCGATTTGATTCGGACACGGAGAGACGGGAATTGGCACGGAGAGACGGGGGAAGAGAGGAGAAAACAACAATCAAGATGAATGGACTCGGCTCCACTTCACCTGATCTGCTCTGATCTGATTTCCTTTGATTGTGCAGAGATGATCTTCGCTTCCTTTTTTTTTAACGGCCCATCTCACAAAAAAAGGGGAAAGAAACAGGAAGAAACACAAAAAAAAGGATGGACTTGCACAGACACAAAACACACCGACAGAGAGACACAGCCGAGAGACCCGACGCACCTTCCAGTAAGGCAAGTCTTGATGGAACGGAATTTCCTTCTTCGTCCCCCCCCTCTTGATGATCAGGTGGTCGTAGAAGAAACAGACACGACTCGACCCGGCTAACCGAGCTAAGATGCCACCACATGGAAGCTCCGCCACGAGACGGCGGAAGGACGGGAGACGGCAGTGCATCTCCAGGTCTTGGAACATCTCCACCGACTCCCAGTCGACAGACAGCTTCTTTCCGGTCCCTTCCTTATCCTCTTCTCCCTTCCCATTCCCGTTCTGTTCGTACAAATTCTCCCAGTTCGTGTCTGCTCGGATCAGCTCAGCAAGCGGACCGGGATTTGCGACGGCCTCATTGGCGGCCGCTCGCACGGACTCAACTTGTTCAGGGGACAACACCTGCCTGCACCAGCCAGACACAGAACAGCGGTGCATGGGAGGAATGAGACGACTGTATACTTACACGCACTCAAAGAACTTCCATGTATGCGGAGACACAGCTAAGGTCTCCCCCCCCCCCCAAGACCACACACATACTCCTGCCCAGTAATACCCCACGACAAATAATCGTCCTCACTCACTTCAAGTGCACGATGCCGTCTCGTCGGAAGGTCTCCACCGTCTCCTCATCTATAGAGACGCTCTCCACTAGGGAACGGAGGGCATCTGCAGAGAGGGGGGCGGTCTCCATGGCCACTGCACAGTCTTGTCCTCGTCGCCTTCCAAGGAGATGGTGGGCGTGTCCAGGGAAATGACAAGCGACAACTTCGGAGGGCTTGTACAGGAGAAAGGCGAACGGCCGTTCTGGGTGTATCGGCTATGTATACGCAAAGAAGAGACTATAGGAGGTATTCTAATGAAGCAGCATCATGGTGGCTTTCGTCCATCTGCACTTTTGAAGCTGTATCAGATACGTCCCTGGAAACACCGAACAGAATAACGAAGCGTTTTCGCCGCACGTGCATGGGAGATGGAGACGGCAATGCAGTTCGTGCATGGAGACGGATGCATGCATGGAGACGGCAGATGCATGCAATTGCACACATCAGACCAAATCGGTGAGAAAGACAACAGAACCTGATACGAATCGAAGACGCAAGGACTCTTCCATAAGGCCACAGGCAGAGTTTGGTCGTGAATTGTGTCTTTCGGCCCCTTATTTGATTTTTAAACGCGACTCTTGTGTCAGAGATTGGGTCAAAGCAGACAACGCGAAAGAGCCATGCAGGATGATTTGCCGTCTCCTCTCAGAGACTTCGATGAGTTTGGATGCATGCCCCACGTTCTGCCCTTCCACCGTGTGCCTACACTAGACATCCTCACTAGCTGATGATCCAACCCACTGGTTTGCCCCCGCATTTCGGGCTCTTGCTCAGGGGAGCAATGCCGGTGCCGTCTACATTGAGTCAAGCCTTCCTTTCCAAGCACAGACAGACAGCCGGCCGCAGTTCCTTGCCCTTCCCTTGGAATTCCTCATGCCCTATTGTCCGGATGTTCGCGTCCCTATCCAAAGAGGCCGTCAAGGAGAGACGGAGACGGAAGAGGCTCCGATTCTTGAAGAATTCACCCGGACCCAAAATACCGACGTGAGTGACACTGGAAGGCACAAATGAGAAAACCCTGTTTCCGGAGACAGAGAGCGAATGCGGTGAACGAGAAGAGCGACCCACCCGAGATTTGTGCCTTCCACTTGCACTCCCTCCCTTAATTCCTCCGCCTCCTTTCCTTCTTTCTTTCTGTTTGCATTTGTATCTGCAGCCGTGTACTAAAACAAGATCAGGATTTTCCGGCAACTCTTTTGAGAAAGCCCTCATGGAGACAGAGGAGGACGGACAGAGAGAAGGAACTATCACAAGGGGGAGGACATGCCGTGGCCCCCTCTGGGTCGACAGGGAGGGCGATCATCGACCTGGGCGGTGTCTCTCTGGAGAGTTTGTCTGCTGCTGCCTCGGCGTCTGTCTCCTTTGAGGGCAAGAGGACGGACATCAAACCTCACGAGGTGGGGTCCTGGGGGGATAGGTGAATGGGATGATGGAATACAACAAGTCTGCAGATAACTCAGGCAGGAGACGGCTTTCATGAAAGAGGAGGAAGATGGATGTACGGTACCCTAGGGCCGTGGGGGGGTGGTGAATGGATTACGGGAAGTCTCTAAATGGCTTGTGATGGAGACCGATTTCGTGAAAGGGGAGGAAGATGAATCCATGGATATGCCGTACAACGTTACCATTTCTGTGTCTGCAGGTCCGGGAGTGGGTGCAGAGCGCCAAGGGAAAGAAACAGAAAATGTCGCCGAACCGGATGAGCACGGAGCTGCACAACCAGTATCACGCGGCCACGGGACAGAAAGTCGGTAGCCTTTTGCGTCTTTCTCGCCTGGATGTCTTCTTCGTTGTGCCTCCTGCCACTCTCTCTCTCGATCACTCTCTCTCTCGATCACTCTCGCTCTCTCTCTCTCTCTCTCTCTCTCTCTCTCTCTCTCTCTCTCTTTCTCCCTTCCTTCCTTCCTTCATTCATTCATTCATTCATTCATTCATTCATTCATTCATTCCTTTCCTTTTCGTTCTTGCTTTCGTGTTTTTATTATTTCATGATTTCTTGCTTTCCTTCGTTTCTTCGATCGTGCGTTCGTCCGTTCGTTTTTCTCTGTTTGCCGCCCTGTCGCACTTTCGAATTTGCACACAGAGGCAACGAACATGCAGCAGAGTGGTGCTCAACTCAAATCTTCTCTTCCCACTTTGCCGCATTGCTCCCGTTCTTGCATGGAGAACACCGAGCCCGAAAACGATTTGTCGTCGCAATGTTCTTGCCATGCTTCGATGCATTCGATGCAGGATATCCGTTCTGCATCCATCACGGCAGCAGAAGCAGAGAAAATCCCGGAGCTCAGCCAGACAGAGGTGGACGCAAAGCTAGCGTCAGTTCACTTTTTTTGACAGCCACATCTACTGAATGTTGCCGGGTGATGAACGGCAAGGAATGCAGGAAGGAGCGCTCATGTGCTTCATGAGAATCGGCAGCTTCAGGGCAAAGCAAGACTTGTGTCTAGAAAGCTTTTTTAAACAAATCGCGCACGAGACTTGTGCCGAGACGTATTGTGTATCTAAATGAACGGCCGGAGCGTTGCTTTTGTGTGGGAAGTTCTGTGATGGAATGCTGGCGGTCATGGCAGGGTTCGTCGAGAATCTTCATGTCCTGATTTTTTTTGAACGAAATTCAAAGGGTCTGAGTTTGTGTTTCTTTCCGACGGGAAAGTGCTTCGTGGTCTCTTTTGGAGAATAGAAATGGTATAAGCACGGACTGACGAATCGGCATATACGTGCAAAAACGTCTCTTCTCTCGTTGCTGTGCAGTCTTGAAAAAGCGGCTTTTCTCTCAAGCGACAAAAATCCTTTCAAAAGGAAGGTCGGTCTGTTTCTTTTTTTGTTTGTCGGTCTATTTTATTGTTTGTCCGTCCTTCTTCCTGGCTTCCAGCCTGTCCGGTTGTCTCTTTGTGTGTGTTCCTCAGTCTGTCCGCTCGCCCGTCTTTCTATGTGTCTATCTAGATAGTCTGTCTGTCTGTCTGTCTGTCTGTCTGCATGCCCAGTTGTCTCACTGTCCATCTGTGGATCGCTGTGCACAGTCAGATTCTCCCCCCCNCCCCCCCGATTCTCGTCTTGGTCGATGCAAAAACGTTTGTCTTCTTAAGGGCCTCGATCTAAGTTGCCTATGTTGCCTTTCGTTTTTCCCCTTTCCATGTGAAACAAGGAAAAGGGCGCGTGTATGAGTGCTGTAATCACTAGGCACATGCAGGGAATGACTGTCCTCCATCTTTTCTCTCTCACCCCATTCTTGAATGCAGGGAGTCTTCGGTCTGGACGAAGACGCATTCTACAAACACTACTTCGAGGATAGAGTCAGGCAAAAAAGCGGTTAGTGGTCTATTTGGTCCTTTGTTGGTTTGGTGTCGAGGTCTACCTGTGTCCAAGGTAAATCTGCTTTCTTGCAGCATTGGTCTTGTCTTTTTGCAGCCCCCCCTCTCTTGGTCGTACTCTCCATTCTTCTTCCTATCTGATGGGGAGGCGGTGTTTGTTTCACTTCTTCCCTATTTTCCTCTGAAGGTTGTTTGTTCGGTTTTTGTCTTTCTGCTTGGTTTTTCTCACCGATGGGCCTGGCTCCAGTTTCTGCCCAGGTCGGCCGGGTCTCTCTTGCATTTTTTGCAATTTACGTGTCCTCCTGTCTCCTCCTGCACCCCACAGAAACCAGCCTGACGGAACTGAAAAAGCTGGCTGCCAAATACTCAGCAAGCATTGGTGGGAGCAAGCACAACTACTTCTCTCCGGAAGGAGAGGTCCGTCTGTCAGGCACTCGGATGAGAGTCGCTCCAAATGGGATACATGTGAATAAATACGTCAGAGTTTTTGGGTCTTCAAAGGAATTTCAGCGAACGCTTTGGCCACTTTTCAGCCGAGATAGAGCTCAGGCAAGCAGATAGGCAGCTTTGATGCATGAAGGCAGACGTCCAGCGCAAACGGAAATCCATCAGGTCGGGAGAGGGTCTACCCAGGAAAGATGACACATGGAGAGTACCGTATTGGTGTCCTTCTGTTCTTCCACCCACTTCCCTCTGCTCCTGAAAATAGGATGGAGGACCGCAGAGAGTGTCCCTGACTGAGTAAAGAATTGATTCTCATAATTTGGCACTCCCTTCTGAAGCATGCTCATTGCTCTCTTGCAGTAGATATTCCTATGGTACGTCAGCTTCGTTTGTACTCTCCCGCGTCTGAGGCGGCATGAAGGAGCAAACATTCCTTTCTCTGATCATTGTGCTCCTGTTGTGATGTTTTTGGTCATTCTTGCTGTAAGGGTGCATGCAGGTTGGCCCTTACAGGAAGAAGGTGAACAGGCTGTCCCCCAGGGAGTATTGGTATGCTCAGGTGGGGCTTCTGTTTGCGTGGAGGTGTTCGTGTGTGTGTTCGTTTACCCCGTGTTTGTATCCCTCCTTGTTCTTGTTTTGACCTTTCGCCCAGCAGATTTTGTTGTTCTTTTTTTTCGGTTCTCCGCTTCTGGCTGGTCATCCTGTCCGTCGCGCGTCTTTTCGTGCTTCTCCTGTCCTCACCCACAGCTTGAGACTGGAGAAGCCCCCCCTTCCCCTGAGGATGTCACGTTGATGAGGAGCAGAGAACTGAAGTTCGCGATGATGAGGGAGGCACGGAGGGTGAAGAAGGGAGAGGCGGCAATAGATGAGGAGAGGTCAGTGTTCGTAGCTGACGATGCCCTTTTGTTCACGTGTATTGATACTCATGTGTGTTTCTCGAAAAGGAACGCTCTCTTCTTTTGGGTTCGAATTTGGATTTCGTAGTCTTTTGTTTTTGTCTGGTCTTTGCATCGTCTCCCTGGAGTACTTCTCTGAAGCGGTCCTCAGTCATCTCTTCTCAGCTAGTGGCATCACTTGTGAGATACGAACGGAATCGGCTTCTCCTCAGATTTGTTGCATCATCCATCGAGGCCTTCACCTCGATTTTCGTGTGGGTACTCATTGCTTTATTGAGACGTCAGATGGCGTCAATGGGCTGGCGTTCAGTCAACCTCTATGTTCCGACAGTCCAAGCGCATGTCCCGAATTCCATATGTCAATGGGCTTTTCTGAAGGTAGTCTCTCTGTCTCATGCCCTGAAGGCTTCTTCACTCATCCCCGGTTGTTGAAAAGAAACTTGTTTGCACTGCCGTCGTTTGGATCTGATAAGATGACATGACAGGCTCTCTTGACCGCTCTTCTCTCCATCCCCTCCCTGCTTCTATCCTTTTCTCCCTTCCCTCCCATCCTCCCTGCCTCCCTCCCTTCCCCCCCCCTCGCTCTCAGATGGAATTCGTTCGAGAGGAGGATGGTTGAGATCTCTCACCGAGTGAAGATGCGCACGATGATCAGATATCTCCAGGTCTGCGCAATGAAATACCACATACAGTGAGATCGGTTTGAGGCTCTTAGACTCGATAACTGATTCTGCAACACACATGGTCCTCCACTCAAACGTGATCGAGACACCCGATAACCACCGGCCGACATTTTTCGTTGAAGCTGGTTTGACGCAACCTGTAAACGGACAGAAAGACAGACGGAAGACAGACAGAAAAGCACAGAGGCAGGCAGAGAGACAGGGGGACAGGCAAATCGTTAGATAGACGAGTCTGCTGCCTTTTTTTTGGATAGAGAGAACATTTGGTGGCTTTTGGACTCCAAATGCAATGAGAGCAGAAACGAAGAAAGCAGCGAAAGTAAAATCAGTACAGAAAGCCCCAGAGTTGAATGCTGGATCATGCCTCCTCCCTCTCTGCAGCCGCTTGCAGCAGTCCAGAGACCCATGACAGTCGCCCTCCTTCAATTCTTCGGGTCAGTCTGGAAGAAACACTAGCTCGGTCGCTTTTCCTTTCGGTGTGTGTGAACGCAGACCTGTCGATCGATCAATCGGAATCCTCTGACGACTGGATGAATGAGATTGTTGTGTGGAGTTGTCAAACATAGAGAATCCTGGAGGTCGCCCGAATATTCATGACCTGTGAGTGGGAGTTCAGATGTTCATGGTAGAAAAGTCTGTCCGTGCTCAATTTCCTCAATGAGATTCTTGATCATTGAACTCAAGACGAAGAAAGAACTCCCCGACTTTTGCTTTTTTTGTGTTTTGCTTTTTTTCAGCAAAGAACGGGGGGCCTCCTAGGCATGTCAGAAGACAGGAAGACTTATCGTCATTGGCCCCTTGCAGTCTCAAAATCGATGCGCTAAATTCTACGTTTTCTTTCCTAAAAACCCGACGTTTATTGCCTCAAGTCATTCTCTTCCGATCCTGACGGTTTTATCATCTCCCTCTGAACCCGACACATCGACTGCAGACACCTGTTCAAACGAAAAACCGAACTGAAACCTAAACATCAGTTATTTCTTCTAGTGGTCAGTTTTTGTGAGCGAAGTTCAAGTTCATTTGAGACTGCTGCGAATTCTCCATGAAGATCTGCGGTTCTCTCCCCTCCGTTTGTTTTGACAATGAGTCAAAAGAAGGAACGGAAGAAGAAAAAATCACATATAGTCTGTCTGTTTTCCTTCTTGCGGCCTCGAGCGACTGTCTTTGGCTTCTTTGAGCTCGCGTCAAGACCATACATTTCCGATTGTGCTTCTTTTCTGTTGTGCCCTCCCCTGACAGTCCTCTCTCTCATCCCCCCTCCCTGTCTGTCTTCCCCTCTCTGTGTCTGTCTGTCAGTCAATGGCCCGACTTCGATGGAGAGACCGAAGAGCTCTCGACAGTCTGAGAGCGATGGCCCTCTGTTGGCCTCTTTTCAGAAGTAACTTTATCATCAAGGTTAGTTAGTTGGCCTCTTTTCAGAAGTAACTTTATCATCAAGGTTAGTTGGCTGGCCTCTTTTCAGAAGTAACTTTATCATCAAGGTTAGTTGGCTGGCCGGTGCGTGTAGAGAGGGAAGGAGAGATTCCTTCCTCGTTCCGCTCTTCCAAAGCAGGCGGGGAAGCAAGGCATGGGGCCTAGATTTCCTCTATGCACGTAGAGATTCTTCCTAGGTCCCGAGTTCTCACTCACACTTCCTCTGTGCTCTTCAACCCTGAACGTCGCCCTTCGTCCTTCTCGTACCATTTCAGACTCCACTCGAATGTACGACTTCCCTTCTCGCCTGTCTTTTCTTCTCTCTGTGGGCCTGTGCAGGCAGCCAATGCCGTCTCCAGACTGGACCTCTCATCTCATGTTCTGGCGACGCCCCTGAGGATGGCTTTGAATGCGAAGGTGGAGTCATTTACGGGTGAGTGCCTTGGTCCTCATACATTCAGAGATGTGCACTCGTGCCAGCAAAGGCAAGAGAACTGAGGCAGAACAGCAGACTTAAAGAAAAATTGGGGCAGTGCTTATAGAGGTCAGAGAAGGTCAAATGAATGTGGGCTGTACATCAAAAATTCCTGTAAAATTGGAGGTTTAGGCTTTTGCCGGGGAGTTTGAATGTGTATGCGTGTATATATATATATATATATATGTGTGTGTGTGTGTGTGTGTGTGTGTGTGTGAGAGAGAGAGAGAGAGAGAGAGAGACAGACAGACAGACAGACAGACAGACAGAGAGAGAGACAGATAGACAGACAGACAGACAGAGAGACAGACAGAAGCAAAGACAGACAGACAGACAGACAGACAGACAGAAGCAAAGACAGACGGACAGACAGACAGAAGCAAAGACAGACAGTCAGACAGACAGACAGACAGAAGCAAAGACAGACGGACAGACAGACAGAAGCAAAGACAGACAGACAGACAGACAGACAGACAGACAGAAAGGCAGGCAGGCAGATTGAGCATGTACGAGTAGGTGAACGAACGTCTGTTTCTTCTCTCTCTTTCTTATGTGCATGCAGTGAAGAACTGTACGGCGTTGAAGGCCCCGGCCGCCATCGACTTCCTGGACGACAAGGCGATGGTCGTCTGGTTGGAGTTGTGCGCCTCTTATGCGGAGGGGTTCGAACACTACTCTCGGCACCTGCAGACAGTCGAGCTCTTCCTTCGGTCAGTCCTTTTGAAACACCCTGAGGGATGGCGGATGGATGCATTTGTGCTTTGGTCCCTCGAGATTGCTTTGAGGGCGTGCACCAGAGCCCCTGGAATTGTTGTGAAAGAACCGCAAATAACATTGTCTGAAGTTTGGCATACTCTCAAAAAGGTCAGCGGAGCAGTGGGACGACTTTTCCTTAATTATTTGTTGCCCCCAACAACCTTCGTTCTCTCTCATCAACCCACACGATCGGCCTCATTCTATTAGAGGACGTGTATACTATACTCAAGTCTGTTTTTGTGTACTTGACTGAGACCCCTTTCTTTCTTGCTTTCCGCGTCTGTTTCTGTATGCGTCTGATAGGGCTCTCTTATCCTGGAAGATTGAGGAAGGGGACCCATGCCGTCTTTGTTGGTGTGGCTCTTTTCTTCTTCTCGATACGTCTCTTTTTACGGCCTGTCCTTTTCTCATCTGCGGTTTCCATTTTTCATTCGGAGCGTTTCCGTTTCCCCCCTCTCTCTCCAGGTTGAGAAGATCCCAAATTTGGGAGCGTCTCTCTGAGGACGCAAAACTTTTCATACAAGACAGACGCAAAACTCACGAGGGTCTTCTGGGGGATGATGGATCCAGCGTTACCTTTGTCGGGGGACCACAGGGAGGGGGGGGCAGAAGGGAGGAAGGAGGATTCCCCTCAGTCACGTTCTCTGTCGGGGAGGAGGATGGAGAGGACAGTGAAGGCACAGATCTGGAGTTTGAAACAGATGAGGAAGAGGATGCGGATGAGAGTGGCGATGAGGAAGCAGAAGGAGAAAAGCATGATGAGGTGAGGAGGGGTAAAACGAATGCTGATATCGAAGGTTGTGCGTCCTCTTCCTCTTCTTCCCCCGAGGAGGGTGTGTTGATAGAGAGTGGGGCATCCGTCCGTGAAGGTTCCCCCACTTCAACGGGGAGAGAAGAGGCGATTGGTCGACCGTTGACGTTCCTGGACAGGAGACGGCGCAGGCGGAGACGGCAATCGTCTCTGGAGGCTGGAGGAGGGAGAGCGGATGAGGGGGCACTGAGTGATTCAGAGGAATCAGACGCAGAGGATCCGTCTGCCTTGCGGGGCGTGCGTCTTCTTTCTGACGAGAGGGGACAGGAAGAGCTTGAAGGTGCTCGGGTGGAACGAGGCGGAGGTAGAGGAAAGCTGCCAGGAGAGGAGGAAGGAGAGGAGGAAGAGAAGGAAGCCCAACAGAGACAGAGGGACAGGGAGAGGAATGCAGAATTGTTGAGGAGAAAAAGAGAGAGGCGGAGAGAACAACAGTCCCATGATGCAGATCGTTTTAACTCAGAGCTGCACCAGGTGGGTCCTGTCGAGTGATGTTTGTTCGAGTGTGCTTTCATGTATACTCTGCACTACATTCATGCACCTTCATTGAGAAGGGGTGCACAAACAGAGTGTGTGTGTGAAAGAGAGAGAGACAAATGGACGGATACGCGAAGCAACACACACACAGTCTCCGATAAAGAGAGAGCCTGCATGCATGGGATTTCTCTGCCTCGCTGTCCTTGGTCTGGCTTGCGTGACCGTCAGCCGTCGGATACATGAGGCACCCAGTCTCTCTGTTTTTGTTTTGCTGACAGAAAGAAGTACGTGGAGATACTGCATAAGGGGGGTGATATAAGAAGAGGGGTAATCGAGTTTGTTGAGAAGTGCACTGCTCTTCCTTTCCCTCCCCTTACGTGCAAGCAGGGTGTGTCTGAAGTGCTGCAAATGTGCGGGGTCTATCATGTCAATGGAACCAGAGCAGGTAGGTCTGCTTGCTAGTCTGCCTCCCTGTCTGTCGGTCTCTCTGCCTCTCTGTCTGTCAGTCTGTCAGTCTGTCTGTCAGTCTGTTGACTATCCGGATGTTTGTCTCGTTTTGCTTTTGTTTGAAAGGGAAAAAAAAAGAAAAAAGGAAATCACATAGTCTCTGTCTCTCTCTGTGATTGTGTTCTCTCAGCGCTGGTTTTTTTCTTTTGTTTTACGATGGTCAAAGCGACAAGACACAGCTATGTTTGTTTTCGAGAAAGATGGCTGGAGTAGTGCGGCTGCTGCTTTCTCTTCACCTTCATCTGTCACTACTTCACCTTCATCTGTCACTACTTTGTCTCTTCCGCTGTTTCTTGTTCTTCACCTTGATCTGTCACTACTTTGTGTCTCAAACGACTGGGCAGCCTCTACAGAGCTTCAGCGTCCTCGGTTGCCGTTGTTTGACGTTGCCAATGGTGGTGTTTACGTAGAGGTTTTTTTTTCTCTATCCATTTTTACTTCTTGCATGACGGGTGCAGGACCTCTGAAGTTGGACGTCTTCATTCCCTGTGTGAGCCTGGTGGTGGAGTGCAACCCGGAATTTCAGTTCTATCAAAAAACTACACACATGACGCGGGCCTCGAAAATGTCAGTTCCCCCCGCCTTCCTTTCTGTCGCTCCTTTCCGCTCTCTTTTTCGGTAAGTGTGTGTGTTTCAGAAAGTGTGAGTGCCACCGAATCTTTTCAAAAGTGTGTGTCTGTGTAAGAGTGTGTGTGTGTGTGTGTGTGTGTATCATGATTTGTAAGAACGGGCAAAAGGGTATCTCTTCGAGTGGTCATGTGCCTGTCTGAGAGTGCATGTGTGCGTCCACTGTCTGTGGCATGTGCAGGCGCCATGAGCTTCTGAGTGCGATGGGATTTCGAGTTGTGCACGTTCCGTTCTTGAGCTGGGACGCTTTGGGGACGTTTGAAGAGAAGGTCGGTGGGTTGGCGTGTTTGCATAATGCATCTGCCTGTGTGCACCGATTAGCGAGTGAGGGCAGGTTGAGGGGGGGCACTTCCTTCCTTCCTTTCCGAGTTATCTGAAGCAGCCAGGGGGGGCTCCCTTCCTTTTCCATCTATCTGGAGCAGCCATGGGGGTCTTCGAATAATGAGTAAAGATTCCTCAGTACTGCTCCTTACAAATTTTCGGATTCTTAAAATGCGTCTGTATGACCCCTTCAAGGTTGAATGGATGCATGTGTGAAACTTCTACGTGAAAGTGCATGCTACCCCCATCTTCTTCTTCTTCTTCTTCTTCCTTCTTCTTCTTCTTCTTCTCCTCCTTCTCCTTCTTCTTCTTCTTCTCCTCCTCCTCCTCCTCCGCCTCCGCCTCCGCCTCCGCCTCCTCCTCTTTTTTTTTTCAAAAGCTTCAGAATTGTTTTTTCTTTGTCTTCTCGTTGTTTCTGCAGGCAACTTTTTTGTGCGAGATATTGCCCCGAACCTTAGCGGAAAGAATACTTGCCGCCTCACCGAGTCTGACCAGTAGAAAAGAGAAAAGATATGGAGGAGAATTAGAAAAAAAAACGATTCAACTTTAAGTTAGGAAAGCCAACATGTAGAAAATTTTTAAAGTGCTTAACTTATCAAAGTCTAAGTAGGTGTACGCAGCCACCTGTGTTGTCATAAAGGTTTTTTAAAGTTCATTTGGGTTATAATGCATTACTTTAAAGCTATAGCTTTAAAGCATACAAGGCTTCTACTAAAAAAATAAAAGAGAAAAATTATTTATAATTAGGGATCTAGGCTGCACTCTAGGCTGCACTACATAAAAAAAATAAAAGATCGGATTTTTTTAAATGATTTTTTATTTATTTATCATGACAGTCAACACGCAGACAGCTGTTGTTCAAGTGTTACAAGAGACTGCCAAGAGTCTTGCACGAGATGTTAGATAAAAAAAAGATGTTTTTTGATTGATAAATATAAAAAAAATAAAAAATCGATCGGATCGAAACTTTCTTTTTTTTTAAATTTATGGAGTGAAGGGCCTAGTTAGGGATAGTTACTAGGCTCGACCTGCTTCGCCATGCTTTTGTCCTTTTTTATCCTCATGCACCCACCGTCCGTTTTGGTTCTCTCTCTCTCTCTCTCTCTCTCTCTCTTTCTCTCACTATCTTTCTTTTTTTCCTTCCTTCCTTCCTTCCTTCCTTCCTTCCTTCTTTCCTTCCTTCCTTCCTTCCAAGAGGCGGACTGACAGACAAACAGGCAAATTGTCAGATATGAAGGGGGGAAGAAAACAAAAAGGGGGGATGAAGGACGATGAAGGATGGTAGGCTCTTTCTTGCATATTGTTCCCTCTCCTCACTCTTGTCTTTCTTCCCTGTTGCTTACTTGCAACAGACCCTCCTCCTTTTCCCTTTGCCAGCGAATCCGATATTACAAAAAGAAGAACGGAGCGATCGAAAGAAAGACAGAAGAAAAATTTTGGATACTGAGAATGAAGGGGGGACTGAGGGATGATGAATCATTGAATATACCTAGGCAGGCAAATGGAAAGAAAGGGAAACAAAAACTGTTACTCACTTTGTCTTTTTGTCTCTCTCTCCCAGGCCCTGTCCCTTTCTATCACTGCACCGCACCGCATTGACTGTATAAATGAATGAATAAGTGTGAATGAATGAATAAATACGAATTCTTATAGAAGTGAGTGACTTGCCATGAAGGGTCCCTCTCTTCTGATCTCTTTTCTGTGTGTACTGCATGATAAATCTTCCTTGGATCTTTTCGATGCGATGCAGCGCAACGTTCTTACTTCCTGATCGGGCTTGGAAGGGAGTGGGATGGGCTGGCTGCATGGGGTGGGTCACCGTGGGTGGGTAGGTGGGGGCGTGGACCATTTGATTGATTGATAAGGCTTGTGTAAGCCTATGCCTGCATGCATGGAGGATTCATGATGTAGGAGGGAGGATGGGTAGGCTGCGGAGGGTCCGGGTAGTCCAGGGTTGTATGAGCAGATTAATGATTTGATATGAATAATTACTTACAGTTTTTCATGCATACATGATTCTGTATAGGCATAATTAATTGATATTATCAGCATACTACCAGTCTAGCATCATACACCGTTCTAAGAACCACCAACTTACCATATAAAGCGTCTAAAAACAGAATTCCAACCCTAGTTCTAACTCTATGTCTAGCTCCGAGGCTCTATATTAATTCTAGTATTAATGTTTCAGTGTCACTAGAGGAATAAAATCATTTAATAGATTCATATATATAAGTGCTCAGGCTCGTTCTAGCTACCCTACAATGTTCCGTGCTCCTCCGGACTCAGTAGGTCAGACGAAGCCGAAATGGAAGAATAGAACTAGAATTGGAGTTGAATATATCTTTTAATTATTCACTCAGTGTTATTGAAGTCAGTGAAGGTCGGTTCAGATCGCTTCAAGTCAATTCTTCCAGAAGGTAAGTCAACTCGATTTGGGATTCAATTCTGTTAGTCCGAGGTCAAGTTTTTAATCGATTCTTTCTTTTCTTTTTTTTTAAAGTTGCATTTTATGCTTGTTTCCTGTAAAGGTTACCAATTGTGAAAGTGTATCAATTGTGTAAGTATATCATGTTTGACAGACTTTCATTTTTGAAAGTATATCAAGTTTGACATACTTTGCCTTAACCGATACAGAACCGATTAATCGGCTTTGTATCGGTGTATCATCAGACTCATTGCTTGACCTTCTATCAATCTATTTTCCGTCTTTCTTATTAACTCTATTACTTTTTTTTTTTACTCAAGCTTTTTAACCTTATTTCTTTTATCAGCTTTCTGATATCGTCTGACTTTATTTCTTTTATACCAAGTGTTTAATTCATTTCCATCCATTCTCTACCAATCTTCCATCAAGGTA